>APFE030385303.1:96308-127443 GCA_000404065.3 Pinus taeda
AAAATATAAAAAATATATATATATATATTTTATAAAAAACGCTTCGGGATTCGCTCCCAAAGTGGGAAGCTTTTCAAAATGTCGCTCCCACACCTGTTTTCGCTCCCGCTCCCAAGTAACACTAATTAGTATAAACCTTCCAATCTTCCCAACCCACGCAGCACGCATGCTTGTCCGTTCATTGACCGTGGTCGTCGTCGATGGCTCTCGTGGCTACAGCAACACCAACCAGAAGATACTGTGTATCCTTACCGGAGCAATGGGTGACGACGGCGGATGATAGCAACGACACAGAGAATGAGGGGTTGTGGGCACGGGGATAGCAGAACGATTGAACGCAAGCAACGCGGAGGTGTGGAGGGAGTACGCAAACGGAGTGGATTGAGTCAGCAGATGATACTTCTATGTATTGTCTTGTCGGAGAACCGACTTGCTCTAATACCAAATGGCACAATTAACTCAGATTATTCAATGAATTCATATTTATTATTATTAAAAGATGGAAGACGATTACCATTTGAGAGAGGCCCCTTGCTTTATATCGCCCTGCGTGCCTCTTGGTGAATGATCATGCCCTTTGCCTAATAACTACTTAACTAACTAATTTTTATATAACAGAGACTCAAATGACTCTCTAATTTATAGATAAACCCTCCAAATGGAAAAATAATAGCTAGATTCTTTGATCCTTATCAAAATAATCATGGTCATTGATAAATATTTCAAGATCTTTTGATCTTGGCCCTTGATTTCTTATTTTTTGAGGAATTTTCGAATTTCTCATTTAATCCTATTTTAATTAGCTCAAAATTAATTATTTAGAGCTAGTTTCCTCAAAACCTAGACTTTGACTTAACCACAAACGTCCAAGGGTCCAAATTTTCTTGAAAAAAACAATATTCCCTTGGTGTAAAACCTTTAAAAATTGATTCTTTCAAGACTCACGAATTTTTCCATTCAGAGAAATTATTTTCCAAGACAATTTAATTTTGACTCTAATTAATTAATTTTCTAGCCTAGGATTTAATTTTATTTTGTCAGAAAAATTAATTAATTTACACATGAGGAGATTAATTATTTGTCCAACCCTCTAATACATATGATTTTTCTTTTACAAGACTCAAAGAAGATTACGCATTCGTCTTAGACCCTCAAGAGACATAACACATCTACAACTCAATATGATCTAGTAAACCAAGTAATTTGTAATAAAATAATTTAGCCAATTAGCTTAAATTATTCCCAAACCACTTTTACATTAGACTCGACTAAAACACTAAAACTCTCCTCAAAATTTGATAATAAATTTCACCCTAGCTTTGGGAGTTTAAGCTGGAAGGAAAAAACTCTTCTGATTAGCCGTATCAAAAAACACAGGTAATCAATGAGGTTAAAAAACCTCCTAGGATGGAATTCGTCATCAAATTATAGGCTTACCTAGGTTGTTACATAGACTCATGGTTTTACTAAGATCATTCACAATATATAACTTGCAGAATGGGATGACTATGGCAGACGGACTGTCGATATGTCATCTGATCCTTGTTGAAAAAATATGTACTTCCGCTTCCTTGGAATTTTGACAATTTGAATGCAACAAGTTCTAGTGTTTTTAGTCGCGTCTGATGTAAAAGTGATTTGGGAATAATTTAAGCTAGTTGGCTTAATTATTTTATTACAAATCACTTGGTTTACTGGATCATGTTGTGTCGCAAATAGGTTATGCCTTGAGGGTCTAAGTTGAATGTGTATTCCCCCTTTAAGGGTTGTAAATGTAAAATCATATGTATTGGAAGGTGGAAAATTTATTAAATCCCTTCATGTGAAAAATAATTAATTTTTCTAGCAGAATAAAATTACAACCCAAGCCAAAAAATTAATGAATTAGAGTCAAATTAAGTTGTCTTAGAATAATTAATTCTCCAAGTGGAAAAATTCGTGGGTCTTAAAGGAATCATTTTTTAAAGGTCCTCCACCATGGGAATATTGTATATTTCAAGAAAATTTGAACCCTTGGACCTTGGTGGTTAAGTCAAAGTCAAATTGTTGAAGAAATTAGCTCAAAATAATTAATTTTTAGCTAACAAAAATGGAATTAAATGATAAATTCAAAAATTCCTCAAAAATAAAAATAAAATCAATGGCTAAGATTAAAATATCATGAAGTATTTATCAACGGCCAAATTTATTTTGACAAGGATCAAAGAAACTAACCGTCATTTTTCCACTTGTAGGATAAATATATAAATTAGAGAGTTATTTGAGTCTCTAACATCTTGATCTCTGACTAGAAAATTGTTGTTGGAGCAACTATGTAACTACTATCCCATTGGGAACTATTTTGTCAATCATAATAAAGACTTTGGGGTGCAATTCAAAGTGTTCATGTTTATTGATTTGTGGTATGTGCTGACTACAGGCATCTCTATGTTGTGCTAAATATTGGTAAAATTTGTTTTGCTTTCATTAGAAGGAGATAAAACCATACTATTGATAGTTTTGAGCTAATCTTAGGTGGTTTGATTCCCCATGTGATCTAACAAATTATTTTTGAGATAAATTCATAGTGCTTGCAACTACTTCAGTCCTTGGCCTCCAAGTTCACAAACTTGGGCAAGAATCGTTGTTGCTTGGATTCCAAATATTTATATGATGGATTAAATCTTCGCTAAGGCTATAGTATATATTGGGGTTCCTAAAGTGTTTTTAGTTATTCTTCAAAGGGAAAAACTCCATAAAAATATTTTTCTCAAAAATTTAAAAAATTTCAGAACCCTTTTATATTTGTAAATCTTGTGACTAATTTTGTAGATATAATTTGTAAATTATTTTTTTTCTAAATTGGGTTTTGGCGTTTTAAGTATTTTTGTATATATTTGGCGTTTGGGTGTTGTATTTTCATTTTTGCAGGTTGGATCAAGAGATCAAGTTGAAGAAGAGCTAGATCTAGGCCCTTGAGGGTACGATCTAGTCTCTTGAAAAATTTTGCACGACTATTCATTGAAGATTTAGCAATAGAATTTAAATCTAGAGGAGAAAAAAAATTCAAGACAAGGGTTTTCCTTTTCAGCCCTCTCGGGACCAGCTTCAGTCACTCCAAGGCCAGCGTCTGCCTCTCTCCTCCCTGCATCAACCCTCTAACCCTCAGCATCCAAGCTTTAGGCCTCTCTAAGGCTAGCTGTGAGGCCTAGAGGCCTCAGCCTCCTTCCCTCTCCCCTGCGCAGAGGGTTAAATCCCTTTTCAAGGCCAGTCGTAGCCTTTTCTAGCCTCGGCCTCCCTTTGGAAGGCTAGACGGAAGCCCTAGAGGGCTTGTCGTGGGCTTTTAGCCCCTTAAACCCTCAGAGTCCTCCTTGTTAAACCTCCTTTGGCCCAGCGTCAAACCCTTGGGCCTCTTCCTCCTCCAGCATTAACCTTTTCTGGCTTTCTCTTGCCATTTCAACCCTCTATCTATCATTCTAGCCTCCTTATCCCCCAACGTTGGCCTTCCCTTGCCTAGCGTTTCCCTTTCCTTGGCCTCTTTTGCCCTAATCTTCCCTAAAACTCTCATTTAATTTTTAAGATTAATTCCTTAGTGGTTTTGCAGGTGTAAGGACTCCAAAATTCTGATTTTTAAGTGGCATCTTCACCATAAATCCTTTTGGGCCACTTTGGCAAGTACTTCTACAAGGCCTAAGGCCTAGGGTTTGACCTCTAAACCCTAGTTTTATCTTTGTTTTATTACAACAGTTAAATCAACAACAATTAAGCCCTAAAATCACATGCTATATGGTCAAAATTGTTTAAAATAGTAAAATTTTAATTTTCATGAATTTTGACCTCTTGGGCACCCTAGATATAGCCTAGATATATTTTTATGCTTTGCTGTAATTTACTACATAACTGGAAATTTGAAATTTGAAATTTCTAAAGCATACACCTAAAAAGGGTCAAAAACTCAAAATTTTCAGTTACAATGATATTTTCCTATTTTTTGGCTATTCTAGGCATTGATTGTAGCTTCATTAGCTTGTTGATCTGTTAGTTATTCTTTGCTGTAATAAATAAATCAGATCTGAAAATTGTTGGGAATCACGATTGTCGTTAGACCAAAACCTGCAGGTGTTAGCCAACGATCGCATCGCCGGAGATAAGGATCCACAAGAGGCGGTTAGTCCATGTCGCGAGACACACAGTAAGCATCGGTTTATCCAATGTCCAACAATATCCCCTCCAATGCTAGTCAGGTGTGTCTCAAACTCATGACCTACGCTCTGATACCACTTGTTAGGAATCATGATTGTCGTTAGACCAAAACCCACAGGTGTTAGCCAACGATTGCATCGCCAGACATAAGGATTCATGGGAGGCTGTTAGTCCATGTTGCAAAACACACGAGTGTTGGTTTATCCAATGTCCAACAAAAATATCTCTGGAAATACATCTTAAAGAGGATAGTACATTTGATTTTTCAAGTTTGTCAAGTTATTTGGTGATTCGGTTAATTTTTGTGACGTTGGGCAAACACGAGCATTAACAAATTGATATTTACTTACTATTGTTACAACTTGTGTAACTATTGTCCTAACAGTCACTTGTTACTCATAAAGGATCATTGGAACATGAAGTGCCTAAATATCTTCACATTTTGTTACTTGTTCCTAGCATTAATATTGTGAAAGTGGCTAACATTGTGTTGTTCACATCTAATAAGCTCACTCACCTATAAGCACTTGAAATCATAAATTATCTTGGCAATAAGTCTCCTGGTCATATTGGTATCTTATTGATATGATTGAATTCGGGCATCTAATTTTCCACTAAGATAATTTTGCTCATCTAAAGTATTGGCTATTGTTGAACATTGGCATCTTATAGCTTTGTGAAGTTTGCACTTGTATCTTTTTACCATTTATCTTGTTAAGATTGTAATCTCAATAATTATTAAGTACTCTTTGCTTTAAGACAACTCACACTAAGTACTTAAGTATCTTAAACAATCCTAACTCAACATAATTTCACTCATCATTGTTGCATAAACATCCTAGATCTAGCTTGCATTAAAACTTTCCTCCTAGCATAAGCTAGGTTGATAGAAATCTAGGGCAACCCTTCTCACCTAGCTTGAGGGGCTTGGCAAATCTTCGGTGGATAACACGGTGACCTTGCAATGGTTAGGGCCACAGTCTCTGCAGCGCCAGAGGCATAAAGTGATAGGAGCACAACAAAAGGTATTGTTAATCAGGCTCTAGCCTGCTTCCTGTCAGTCTCCTTCCCACAACCTACCTTGGAGCCCCGCTTCAATACAGTTAAAAGAAGGTGATACTTAGATTAGGCATATAATTAAAATCAACCAAGATCACTGCACCTCACATAGGTCCTGTTACCACTCAAACCAACAGGGGACCCAAAGGGGGTTTCGATGAGGGCAACTGCTAGGTCAAGGGCAACAGTGGAGGCTTAGCCCATTGTCACCACAACTAAGTTTCCCTGCTCTTTGCAGAATTTCACCAATGGAGGAGTCTCGATAGTGTAGGGATCACTTTATAAAATAGATGTCAATGGATAGGTGAGAAGTGACCCTAAAAACCCTTTCCCAAGGATGGAATGAAAAATGGAACTTGCGTGCTCTTTAAGCAAGAGACTTAGTCCACTAGGGATAAGGGGTGAGGATTGGAGGGTTTAGGGAGAAAGAATAGGCTTATAAAGGAGATTCTCGATCCCTATAATCCTTGGAAACTTGGACTCCCAAATGGTCTTTGACAAATAGTCTTTATTGAGAAGTGGGACCACAAGGGGCCAAGTGGACCTAGCCCAGGTTCGGCGATGGAATGTAGCAACCAATGATGTTCCTATCCTAGACAAGGTGAGGGGAAAGGACCAAATGAGAATATTTACTTCAAAAGGTTGAATTGATCCTATTAGTGTCTAGCCTTGGGGATGCCTAGGAAAAATTTGGTCCTAGAACTAGGGCTTGTGATTCCCGAAGATTCCACCATCAAAATGGCCTCAAATTTGGAGGGGAGGGAGGGGGACCCACCATCGCATAGTCTAGAGGAGGTCGAAATTTTTCCTTGGGCTAATTGCCAAGAAATTAATGCCCTAGGTGATCCACTGGGGCTAGACTCGGGAAAAAGGTGGAAAATGGTGAAAAGAAGGTTAATGTGATCACCCTTTTTATGGAACCAATGCCTAATTCACTTGGGGATATGGAGTCAAGGATGTTAATGAGTAAGAACTTGGATTCTTGATCAAGGAGGCCCAAAAAGTCAACTTCATCCAGTGTAGATAGTAAGAAAAGAAAAGCGACTTTGAAGCATTTATACTTTAAAGCAAATGATGCAAGCTTCTCGAGATAAATAATCTCTAGTACATTTCATTCATATAACATTGGCCCATACATTCAATAACTAAAACATTGCTCAATTCCACATTACAATAATACAACAACTAGCTCTAATTTTAGCAGTATGCAGCAACAAAAATAACAACGATAAAAAGCACTTACAACTTTATAGAGTATATCCATACATTTCATTTATATAACATTGGCCCATACATTTAATAACTAAAACATTGCTCAATTCCACATTACAATAATGCAGCAACTAGCTCTAATTTTAGCAGTATGCAGCAACAAGAATAACAACGATAAAAAGCACTTACAACGTTATAGAGTATATCCAACGAGCAATTCGTTTGCATAACAAAGCTCCAAGATAAGAGAAATAGCCCAAATCCATACATCAAAATTCAACCATCTCCAAAAATATCCTCCAAGGAAAAAAGTGCGAAAATTCTCTAAGTCTAGAGATATCCCAAGTCAAGTGATGATACAAATGAATGTATCTCCTTGCGCAGCTCCTTGAGGACAAACTCGTCCCTCTCTCAGCTAACTCTTTCAGAACTAGAAACTCCTCTGGAAATCTACTACTCTACCCTTCTGCCACCTGCTATTCGATCTTACTATTGAATCACCTACAACTGCGAAATCGAACTGCCTTGATCACTGAGAATCTGCAACTGGTGTATTCTCCATCTACCCATCAACCTCCTCTTATGATCTCTAGTTGGGACTCCAACATCCAAGAATAAAACATAATCGATGGTTGAGATTATTTCAGGATCGATCCGTGTGAGGTTCTAGATAATTCACACCTTTCTCAATTAATACTGATTAACTATTTTTCCTAAGTTTAGACTTAGGAAATATTTAAAATAGGCTAATAATCTAATTGAAACAATTCTAGGTGGAATTTCGAGAAACAATTTCTAGTTGTGGATAACTCTTGTGTTTTAGTCTCTCCACCAAGTTTCAAGACTACAACACCTCCGATGCTACAAAAAAAATATTATATTCAAAGGATTTTAATTAAAAAAATTCTAAAAATTTTCCAAGGCTTGTTCTCAAGATCGATTTGCAAAGATTGCTTGGGATTTTAACAATTTTTTTGCAAATCTAAACAAAAATTTTGAAGGGGTCATAAGCACATTTTGGAGTATTGTTTCAAGAGGTCGTGGGCAATTTATTAGATATAATTTTAGTGAGGCTGCAAGAATATTTCATTGAGCGGCAAGCAAACAAGGAGAATACCCTTCTTCCCGAACGAAACATCTATAAGGGTTTGATCTTAATTTTTTTAAATAAATTATTAAAGGCCCCTTTAAGCTTTGATTTCATGAGAAGTATTGTTTTCAAAGCTTAATTGGAGATATTAAACTTTTTGAAAGTCGAATTATTGCAAGAACATTTTCTCTACACTGAGAGGGTTTTTCCTCCTTTGGTGTGAAATTTTCTAACTAACTTGAGTTCTTGCAGAGGGTCTTCCATCAAGGTTTTTAAGCTTGTTTTTGCAGGAATTATCACATCATCATTTGGAGCTTGAATTTTAAATTTCTTAAGTCCTCTTCTTCTTTAGGCCGAGAGCAAAAGGAGACTATCCTTCATTTTTTGCAACAATTGAGGTTTTGGATTGATATTTGTTGAAGAGTTGATTCAGATTTGTTTAAGGAAACCTCATCGCATCTCACTGTAATAGCCTTATTATTTTTCTTATTCATTGGCTTGTTTTTTGAGGAGAGGCATTAGCTTTCATTGTGTAAATTTGTAAACTCTCCTTGAGGATTTTTGAAGCCCTCTCTCTTTGCCTAAGAGCATCTTCTTAGTAATTTCAATAATAAAAAGGCTTATTTTCTTTGAGAGAGCTTGGGGTTGTCCCCATTGTATCCCACCTTTTATTTAAAGGGAGGACCTTCTTGTGGTGACTGACTTAGATCTGATTACTAACTTATCTCTTGCATCCATTAGATTAGTTTTTCTTTTCATTACATTTACATCTAGTCTCTTGCATTTCTTGCTCATCTTAGATCTAGACTTCATCTAATACTTGAAAATCATTTTGGGAAATTCCAACCGGAATCAATTTTATTAAAATAATTAATTATTTTTAATGGGTGCTTAAATCTAAACTTAGGAAATTAAAATAATTAAAGGGTATTGTTGACCACTACGTGTCAAAGGGATAGCGCTTGATCGATATGTCCGTGCCATTCGACAGTGATCGTCAACCCGATCATGTTGTGTTGTAAACTCAGTCTGCATGTGTAAATTATAAATAATCTTAGCAGATCTGAGTCATGTATGTAAATTGCCTAGGAAAACCTAATTTTCTAGTGATAATCTACATTTCGGAAGGTTTTTTTGTCTCACCGATCCATGATCGGCAGAGTTTTCCTTCAGCCTGACCCCAAAGCCGGAATGAATTTTTTCATTAGAAACTTAGGGGAATCCTAGTGTGCTTCGAGTCTATGTAAAAGTAATTTGGAAATAATTCTAACTATTTAGGTAGGTTATTACAAATTGCTTGATCTGCTAGATTATATTTGTGTAGCAGAACTGGGCGGTCTATGAGGGTCTATGTCAAATGGGTTTTCCCCCTTGCGATGTAAATTTGTAAAAGTCATGATGTAAAGTGTCTTGAGGGTTAGAAAATGTTTTATCCCCTCACAAGTCCTAGGTCCTAGGTGATTTTTCCAAAGGCTAAGTTCGAGGATCCAATAAAAATAATAAAAAATTAAAAAATTAAAAAATTAAAATAAAATTAAAAAATAAAATAAGTCAAAATTTGAGAAAATAAAATGCAAATTTTAAATTTTAATATATTAAAAGCATTAAAATTTCGACGGATGAGATTGAAAAGGGATTGTGATCATCCATTGAACGGTCCGAGATCAGTTTGACATGGATCACTCGAACTAGCCATTGGGATTTTCCTTTAAATAGGGTGTTAGGGGTCATTTGAGATCATTTGATCTGTGAGTCTTGTGCTGAAGAAAGCTCTCTTGTAATCTTTTTCTTGTGCAATAAAGAAAGACTTTGGGGTTGAAATCTTGTTGGTGTTACTCTTCTGAAATGTTGTAAGTCGTTTCATTTTTCTGCATAAATTTAATTTCATCCATTGGTAATAGCTTGATGAAGAGTGATGTTGGACACAGGTATCTTGTTGACTCACTAGGTTTTGAACGGTAATAAAATTTCTGAAAATAATGACAGGTATCTCCATTGGATTTGGATTTTAGTACTGTTTTTTCCCTCTTTATTGATAGCTGAAATGAGCCATGCAGGAAATCTAGATTGTGAAGATCAACAGGCATTTGGGGAAGTTCTCAGCTAAACCAGCCAACTCCCAAAAAGCATTTTCTTAAAGAGCCCAGCCAGTTTTGATCCTGGGTTTATCATTTAAATTTATCTTTTGAATGCATGAGAGGTTTTCTGAAGTATCTCATAGTAAATCTGAAATTCTGAAAATATTATTGTGGATTATTGACCAATCTGGCTGTTTAGAGTCGTAAATCTGTGAATACTGTAATTATATAGATGGTTTTAGGGCTTTTTTTTGTTTTTAGTTTTCATTGTTATTTTGTTTCTGAGCATTTTGCTTCTATCATTGCAATTACAGATTTTGAAAATTTTTCAGGGTTTTCCATCAGGCAATCTGAAGCAGGAAGGGTTTAAAATTTCAATCAAGTTTCTGGACTACAAGTCTGCTACCTGCGTCTTCATTTTTTACTGTTGCCTACGGTTTTATTGTTGCAGAAAAAGATTTGAAATTTTTTTGGGGGCCACAGTTCTTCCCTGCGTGCCATTCCAACATCTGCCATAAAGCTGGCCTTTCTCTACGCTGGCCATTACCCTCCATTCCAGCTCTGCGTTCATCCTTTCTGCTGCAACTGCATTACTCACGCAGGCATAAAACGACTGCCCTATCCCATCTTCTCTCCCTCTATACGCAACTCCTCCCGCAGTGTTCACCTGATCTGCTAGCCTTCCATCCAAGCCGTTGTTGCCAAACCCAGCTCCCCACGCTATCCACTCCTCATTGCTGCTATACATTTTCTTCTGCCATCGAGCCCACCATCCCTTCAGCTCATCCCCCTTCTCAATCACTGCCCAAGCTTTGCCCGCAACCTCCTTCATTCTTTGTGATCCGTCATCCCTCTTGCTGCTCCGTCATGCTGCTTTCGCCGCCTATCTCACCTGCAAAAGCATTGGATTTTTATATATGCGTTGGTCCATAAATATATTTCTCTTACGTTTTCTTTTTCGTTTTCTTTTTAGTTAATTTTCATATATATTGTTTTTTAGTTTATGAATCTAGTTAAAATTTAAATTTTAGTTTTAGTTGTAACATTGGATATAAATGATTTTAGTTTTGTTTTTTTACTTTAAAAAAATAAAAAATGGATTTTCATTTTTTTAGATTAGCTTTAGTTTCAAGTTTTGTTTTGTTTTATTTGAAAATCATAAAAATTAAAAAAATCATAGAAGGCATAAAAAGTTTCCTTTAGCTTAGATTAGATTTTAGTTTTATTTAGATTTTAGATTTATTTAGTTTTGTTTTGTTTGAATTTTGACTTTTAAAATAATATTAAAAAATAAAAATAAAAATTAAAAAAAATAAAAAAAAAAAAAAATCCCAAAAAGCATTAAAAAAGGTTTTTTTTCCTTAGGTTTTTTTTTCTTGTTTAGTTTTGATTTTTTTGGTCTTGGCTCAAGAATTGGTCATTATTACGATTTTGGCATATCTTTTTTGCTAAGGCTAAAATTTTGATGCAGGATTAATATTTATCATTTTTATGTGGTTAAACATGCTTAAATGTTCATTTGAAGATTAGCTATATGAAAGTGATCAGTAGTTAGCATTTAAAATCACGTGGTTATTTAAAGCATTTATCTTTTGAAATTTTAATTGCTGGAATATTGTTAAGGCATTGTGCGTTTTATCGAATATCTTGCATTGCTTGGGTTATTTGATGATAAATGATTGTTCTACAAGGTTCATATTTCTGCAATATTTAATAAATAGTCATTTAATCATTAACTCCATAAGGCACTAGTACATTAATTTCCAATCTCAATCAAGTGCTAAATTTCTTTGTTGTGTCTCCCAACCCAACTAGTCCACAGTTGGTCTCCTTTGTCCCATAGGGTCTACCCCCCTTAACCTCGGGAGACGGCTTAAACGGAGAGATCGGGGATCAGGGTGACAGCGCCCGGTTTGAGTGTTATCATGACAATCTATGCGACAACAGGTATTAATCTAACTGTGGGTGAAACTTCTAGAAGAAGACGAGGATCAAGCCAAAATGATCTGAGCCATTGATTAAGATCTAATTTCGGTTGTTGGTTCTCAACATAAAGATTATAAGAAGAGGCTTGAGGGGCATTTGGAAAATACATCGAGTAGAGATCAGAAATCAAGTGGCACAATACATCGGCTATGCTGTTGGGTGTCAGGGGTTGTTGGCTGTCGGCAGAAGAGATGTCTAGGAGAAAGATTCTCCTATGGGGTCACCCACTTTTGTTGGGTAACAAGCCTCTCAACCAAACTTTGGGGCTTCAACTTTGAACGGCTATATCTCCTCAATCGTGAGGAATTATGAGGCTTGCCACATACCATTGGAATCGGCATGACCCAGAGAATCAATTGATGATTGTCTCACGATCAAATTGATTGTACTTTACATCCATTTTCCTCAACAAGTGCGGGGAATCTAGGACTTCTCTCCCTCTTTTCCAGGGCTTTGTGTCATTTAGAGCTTCCAATCAATGCAAACTAGACAAATATTAAGAGCGTCAAGGACCGACATTGGCATCAATGGAAACACCATTCAACACTTTAATTTATGAAATCATATAGAATTACAAAATAAAGAATATGGAGAAGCACCTTTCAGTTTCCCAGCAAGGTTTCCCTTGAAAATACAAATATATAAACCAGGTTTCGGATTCTGTATAGTGTTTGCTGTTGTCATGAATCCAGAGTGTGGTTTATACACACACACACCCATGTCTATACATCATTATCCCAAATGCAAAACCTATTTTTCAAAAAATAGGGTAGTTCCATATCTAGGTCCTACTAACCTAGATAACTAGTTAAAAAATTACTATATCAGAAAAATGAGCAGGTACCATATTGTTTTTCTTGGATTTATGAAATCATATATAAGAACAAAAGAAATAACATAACCTGATCAATGAAAATGCATTGTGAATGCTTGGACGAAAGGCTCCCAAAAAAATTCACAAAGCCTATGCCCTTTTCTGGAACAGAACACCTTCCATGTGAAACTTTGAATGACTTTGTTGAACAAGAAACTTTTGCGTATCGCTGTACCAAATACTCCTCCTTCTGTAAAATATTCCGTATCACATCAAGAAGCTTATCATGATTAATTGTATCAAATGCTTTTGCAACATCACAGACAGCAATATACAGCTTTGGAAGACCTACGAAATAATCCTTCACGCTCAAAACAAAGGGAATAAACTTTTGATAAATATCGTTGTAGTCGAACACGGAACAACCTAGAGCCTCAGGGAAATCTTCTCGTTCAAGTTTCAAACAATGATGCAAGTCACAAAGGTGAGAATTTACAGATCTGAAAGATAGTTTGACTTGAGAATCGGATCTTCTTTCTTTCTTCAATTTATCAGAGATTGGTGCATGAAATGAAAATGATGCAAAGCTATCACCTTTCTTTGCATTCAAATCATATTCTCTCTGTAAATTATCTACATAGGCTTGAGTACTTCTCCCAGTGTAATCCTTTTGTTTTGGAAATTTTGTCTTGCCATTTCTGTTCATAATCAGCAAGTTGTTTGTGAATATATTTCTGTTTCCCGTTTTAGCAGTCTGTACTGGGGTATTTTGAAGCTGAAGCCACATTGTTGATGGTGCCCCGAGATTCGCTATAGGTCTTACTCCAGTCGCCTTTGGAAGAAACCGGACCCGCGAAAATCCTAGAGATCTCCTCTGTAATGTCTTTGCCAAAGACACGGCACTTAGCCGCCTATAATTGGTTCCTCTAAGATTTTTTACCACCCCTTTTAGTATCTTAGCCCATGCACTTTTCCTGTAGTAGAAGACATTTTGCCTGCCATTCTCACTTTCAGTAACATAGAAGTGTGCCTGAATAAGTGGAACTATAAAATTTGAAAACAACCAAAATATCCAGTTTGCTAGCATCCTTTGCTTCAAAAGATCTTTGTGTGAATGCTTCCCACCCTTTCTTCTGTCTGTGCTGTACTGGTATGTTGATCCTTCACTTTCCAGACAATAAGGATAACTACAATACTTGTCTCCATCATTAGAACTATTTAGATAAACACAGTGTTCACAAAACAAAGAGGCCCTATTCAACCAAGGATAATGGGATGTTTTAAGCTTATACAAACACTGCTGAAGAGTAATATTTTCAAATCTCCTCAACTTGACAAATCTGGAAATATTGCTTCTTAATGCTCTCCAGTTACGTTTTGATCCCAGTAAAGCGTCAGGTATAATCCTTCTGCAAACAGCCCAGATAAATGACACAACTTCATTGTGGCTGGCATATGATCGGATAAGTTCATTTTGGAAATCCTTTGATGGTGCCTTGCAGCCCCCTGGCAGGTTTTTTAGAAGCACTGAATCCTGCCCCTTCATATTCCCATTCATTCCTGCCATAACATAATCTTTGGAAGTCCTTTTCCCAGTTAACTTATGCACATGGGAATGCTCTGAGAAAGATTCCTTGCCATGTGTTTCTTCACCAAAGCAATCTGCAAGACTAACATGCTGACATCCTAGTTTGTCAGCATGCTGTAATAAACTGCACTTATTTAAATCATTACAATGGATCAAGCAATTGTTCTCAGCATACGGACCATGATATCCTGGTAAAACTTGAGAAGTAGAATCTATTTCAACGTCTATATGATTATTATCTTTTTGGGCAGTCCCATGAAGGATAGACCGTGTTTCTTTATCTTGTGTTTCATCATCCTCAGAGAAAAAAGATTTTGTTATCTGCACAAAGTTGATGGTATGTCAGCACTATAGACTTGTAAAAAAAGAGTGGATTAGTATAAAGAGTGGATGCAACTGTGAACATCCTTGTTAATGAAATGGTACAACAAATCCATGAAAGAAAATAACATATCAAAATAATTCCATGCTTTCCTCACTTGGCTTTAAAACAAGGAGTATTTCTGCCATCTCAGAGGAAACAGCACATAGTAGCAGGGTACTTTTGAGTGGAGCACTAGTACCAAGTAGTCAATGCAAATATAAAGTTTCCCTCATCTTAAATATTTCAAAATCAATTATTATATTAAACTATCAGACATGCTTATATTGCATAGTAATCCTTAAAAAGAATAGGTTTCTCTAAACATTCTCTAAGAGAATCAAGAACAAAGGGCAATATTTTATAAAACTGGAAGGTTCCTTGTAACAAACATAAATTGATCTGAAATGAATCTGAACTCTTCAATAGCAGTAAGACTCAGTACCTGCAAACCAATTTAGCACTTAGTGAAGGATAGACAGATTATGTAACACAACGCAAATATAAAAATGGAATAAGACAAAAATGATAATAAAAAAATGAATTATGTAAGATACAAAAATAAAATAGGAGAGAATGCTAAGAAATGGGAAATGAAAGATCATGGCTGTTGGCATCTCACAACTCATCCTATTTCTTCCTTCACTTTCATTCTCAATGCAAATTTTTCACCAAGAGAGGAAAACGGGTAGAGAGCCATGAAAGCATTGCAACAAGAGATTGACAGAATGTAACATTGAGACCCCATTCAAAGCTGATTTTCACATTTGGGTTTCCTGAGTAAAAACTGTGTGTCAACTAGGTGTGTGATTTTATGTGTGATGGACATTCATTTTTAGCTGCATATTGCTGTTTATGCATTCTGACAAATCCATGCCAAATTATTTGCTCAATTAATATGGGATTATAATTGCTGTTTGTGTGACTTGATGTTGTTGGAAATTGATGGCTCCATTCGTTGGGTAAAATGATTCTCCATTTGGCACATTATAATTCACATAGAAACTATCACGTATTATATATAATGGGTGAATCCGTGTTTGAATTCAATCCCTATCAAATGAATGTTCACTTCAAACAGCCAAAGGACTTGAAGTCTTGGACCACACATTTATTCTCTAAGGGAGATCAAGGTTCGTGGTAAAAGAGTTGTTATTCCCCATTTCACTCTCAAATTTCTTTTTATTTGCCTAAAGAGTTGACAGGCAATTTTCTCTTTCCTTATAGTGGTATGCTCTCTCTCTTTCTCCCTCTCTCTCTCTCTCCCTCTCTCTCTCTCACACACAAACAGTCAAATCAACATTGCATTGGCCAATTGCATATTCCCCTACGTTGTAAGTCCTCCCTAGATTGCAGATTCCATGCTTTAGTTGAATTAATAGATAGTCTGGTCAATTTTATTCCATTGCCAGTGGAATTATTACATTTCTGGTAAATTAATTACCTTGTTGGTCAACTCATTATGTTATGAATGAAATATGTATAAAAATAGTAAAAATAATGTAAATATAAATAATAATAACACATCATAAATAATGACTAATTAGTAATTAGTTAATGAAGAGGCATGTCCCTAAGGACATGACCATTGATGAAGAAGTATCTGCCTAGGGTATATAAACAGGCCCTCACCCTGATTTGTAATCATCTCATCAATTTCTTTTATATATTCAAACTACAATTACTTGTCCAACAATGGATATTTTGGTCTTCGAAGTATTCTAAAGATTATTGTTGCTTATCCGAACTTTGTTCGTTACATTGGTATCAGAGTTGTTCGTTCCTCTGGTCGCTCCATCATTGCAGAGAGCCGTGTTCTCCAATCCAGGTCCTTAGCTGTCAAATTCGTCAACCTTGTTGTTGTTGAAGCATTTTGCTACAAGAGTTTGGAGTTTCTCCATCTCGCATAGGCCCTTAGCCATATAAAAAAAAAAAGGAAAAGACTGAGGAAAAGATTAAAAAGAAGATTTGAAGAAAAAAATAGATATATAGGAGAGAAAAAACTGAAAAATAAAAAAATAAAAAAATAAAAAATAAAAAAAAAATAAGGTATATTATTAAAATAAGGGGTTATTAACAAACAAACAAAAAAATTACCTGCGCCTTCCATTACAGTCGCTGCAATCCATGCCTACAAGCTGCCATTGACGAACATTGATCGCCCAATTTTTGACCGTCCAATTTCCACAGATCTCGTGCCCATTCCCCCTTCGTTGCCTCTGCCATCTCCAGCCACTGCATCGTCCGCTAGCTGCCATCCCCAATTGCTTTGATCGAGTCACACACCACTATTCCCATCATCCTTGCGATCCACACATGTTCCCACACCACTAGTATCATTTGCAGTAGCAATGCCACAGAACCACCTTGGCCATTCGTAATCGACCTCTCCACTCTTGACATAGACAACTATAGTTACCCAAAGACATGTCCGCCACCAAAAAAACATTTGTGCCGCTACAATTTTCTCTACTCATCGCCTTATCCAATCTGCACGGGACATGACAAATCCTCTCGCCCCAAGATTGCCTTCCCTTGAGCAATTCATATCTATCCACTACAAAGGCATCTGCAAACTGATACCAAGATCCCATATGAACCATTGTGCTACGCCATGCCTCCATGCTAACCAATCATGAAAGGATCCCTCAATATTTGGGTCCCAAACCCATCTACGACTCAACCTTCCATCAAGGGACCCATCGAGATCCCAAAGCCACCATGGCCAATCATCATCACCCATACCCCATGGCTCTAGATGTCCTCCACCAATAGAATACTAACTCATCACCTCTCTCCAATCCAACCCTTAACATAAACCAAGCCCAATCCCACTATGTTGATGTTGTGTTGAGATGTTGACGAGTGGTCGGCCTACATCTTGCAGCCAATGAGAACATGTAGTATCCCTTATCTCTAAGGTCCCTTGTTGTACTAATCCCTTGACTAAGAAAGGCGCTCCATCAATAGGATACCAACTCATGATCTCCCGCCAATCCATCTCGTGGGAAGAATCAAATGCATGGACACATATATGGAACAAGTCTACTAGGTTGATGCTAGTCCATACTCAACTCATGCAACTCTGACTCGTCAATCAACAAGATCTATCCAAGAAATCTTGCCCCTCTCTATAATGGGAAAAAGTGGGCAAGCCATGCTGCAAGCGCTGTCTATGTACTCCTGGAGAGGGTTGTTGCCTGAAAATGTTGTAGCTTTGTTGGCTGCCATTACATATGTTTGGACCTCATCAATGGATGGACCTAAAGATGGATGCACCACCTACTCCAAAATATCCTCCCTCGTCTGACAGGAAACTCCACCCTCCTCCAATCTACCATCCTCCTTCCAAACTATCTTGTCTGGTTTTAGCACCTCCTGACAACAAGTGTCTCCAAGTTACTACAACCCTATTGGTTGTTTGTGCATCTCTTTGCTCCTCACCAATAACTAGCCCAAAGGATGGTTGTTCATCCTCCTTAATCATGGACTCAACGTGAGCCACTAGCTTACTTTCCAAAGATGGCTAATCATGCACATTGCACATATCATCCTATTGATCTAACCCACATTTCACCATACGCTGCTTATGCAAAATCATCAACGGTGACTCATCTCCCTGATTTTCTACTCCCCGGACTTCTTCACTCATGGGAACAATTTGTTGCTCATCATACTCATCCCTCAAACAGAAATGCATCTCTGGTTTGTTGTCCCCAACTCCACATGACTGCTCGAGCTCCTAAGAGGCATCCTCGTAAGAACCCATTGACTCAACTATAAAAGAAGAATCTTCATTCGAAAAGTCAGAAAGAATCTCCTCTTGATCTACCTCTGTCACCTTCTCTATGTCACTCAAGCAAGAGTTGTTAGGCACCCAAAGTCCCTTGCAGATGAAGCAAAGACTTTTCCTCCACAATCTAATTTTGCTGCATGTTTGAGCTTTGGCACCTTGTTCTTTTCCATCACTGAACATCCTCCCCAACTCCTCCTTCGTCAGATGCCTTCTGCAGAGTTTTAAATTCTGCTTAACCAACCTTTCGGCTAGTTTGTAAGCAACTAGTGAGACAGACTATTCCTTCCTCCAAATGGCCAACAACCTGGACGTTGGAATTTCTAAGTTTAACCCGTTAGAAAATCTTCCTGTACTATCTGGTTTATTTCTTCCTACTTGTTTAATTACTTAACAAGCTATTTACCATGTAAACACTAAAAATAAACACAAGTACAGTATCAACATCTACAGATCATCAGCTGAAAGAAAACAAGCACACAAGTCACACTGTTATTTTTGCACCAGTGTCCCCGGAAAAACCCAATGCGGGAAAACCGGTGCAGCGATTCAGAGGGTTTTATTATTATGCAGTTTTCAGAATACAACTAGGGTGCCAGAAATGGCTCACCCAATAGAGAATGCCCTTGATAGTAGTACCTCTCCTCGGAGACAGATATTCCGGCTGAACAATCACCGGATGAACAAAAGCACAACAACAATTGCAGCTTCCACTGCTCTGTGTCACTCTAATAGGGATTGTGTCACCCTTCCAGGCTCACCAGCACCCAGTCTACCCCACGAAAATCTTCCCAACGCTACCTCTTGGCCCTGCATCAACTCTGCTAGCCTCTTCGCAACTATTGAAGTCTCTGCGTCAGCCCTCAGACCCTCTGCGTCACCCACGTTGGCCTTTACTGGCTCTGCGCTGCTCCCAGCTGCCTCTACGTAGCACCTAGCTACCTCTATGGCAACCTCTCCAGGCTCTGCGATGTCTCTCTAGTACTAACTCTGCCTCTCTGCAATGTATTCATTGCCCCTCGCTGCTAATCAATGATTCGATTTCTCTTAGCAAACCCCGCTCTAGAAAATCGAATGACTGATCACCCTGGTGTGTTCTCCAACTGACCCTCAAACTGGTTAGAATCTGCCCAAACCATTTCTAGGTCTTGGAGATCTCATGCGCTTTAGCCTCTCCACCAATTTTCATGGCTAGAGCACATCCGATGCAGCCCCAAATCAACACTCCCTTTTAGTGAGCACTGTGCTCTAGTAATACTCCACACTAAGCATCACCCTGATTATCCAGCATCGGTCCCTGTGCTGATGTTAGGCCTCTCTGCCCAACATCCTCTGCACCGCTGCATCTTGTACTGCTGCCCATGGCGTCGTGCTACTGCACTGCAACTCAATTACTGAGAAGTAAGTAACTGATCCACCCAACTTTTGACATCCCTGTCAGGCTAGAAACACTCCCGATGTTGAAGCTCCCTCTGCCGCTAACAAGTGCTCCCTCTACTGATCTTCGCGCTGCTGCAACAATTCCCTACATCTCGAATCGTTGCACACCTCTCTGTGCCATCCTGCACTGGTGCAACACTCTCATGCCTCTCACACTGTTGCAGCTTGCTAACCTCACACTGTCCCGGGACCCCTGCACTGTAGCACTCTCTGTCGCCCCATCTGCATCTGTCTCTACCGACATCCGCTAGTCCTGCTACTCCTCTTTGGAACTCCCGTAACAAGGTATATTCCAAGAGGTTGGGTTCCTCAAGGATCCTGCTCGTCATCGCCTGTAGTCCATCTGACTACAACTCGATGTCTCCCCACTTCTTCTCAAGTGGCACATGAGCACTCATGGCACAATCGTCATCCTCCTTGACTTCATTCTCCGCCCTCGTTGGCGCTGCCTTGGTCTCAGAAGCCTCTCCATTGCTCTTCTTCCTAGGGCATTGGTTCACAAAATGAACCAGTTCCCCATAATGGAAGCACTTGACCTTGGAGAGGTCCTTCTTCTTTCTCTTCTCCTGCTTCCCCGCAGATGCTAGAGCCACATCCTCTTCTTCCTCCTTGATTTTGACCCCATTGTCGCTATTCCCTACCTTGGACACCCGTCTGATCTCTTCTTGATGAAGAGTCGCCCACAGTTCCTCCCAATCCGGAAGGCTCGTCCTGCCTAGTATGCTCTAGACAAATACCTCCCAATCCTCTGAGATTGCGTTCAATGAGTCCTCACCATCAATTCCTGATCCGGCGTAACCCCTATGGAAGTTAGTTGGTCACGGATCTCCTTCAATCGACCGAGAAAGACATATATCTGCTCTCCCTTCTGCATCTAGTATGACCACAACTAATTTTCAAGTAACATCTTACTCTGCACAGAAGTATGCTGGTACAATTTCTTCAGGGCCTCCCACATCTCATTTGTCGTATCCTTTTCAGCAATATGCGGCACCACATGATCCTTGACCCCATCAAGGATGATGCACTTCACCCTGGACATTGCCTCCTCGTACTTCTCATTTTCAGCTCGGTCAAATGGGATCTCTATTGTTTTCAAGGCGAAGTCCTTGATGCGATATTTGTCTAGAATGGACAAGATCCTGGCCTTCCAGACCACGAAGTTGAATGCTCCATCCCACCTATCCTTATCTTTCAGTCCATTCACGACCATTATGTCGCTCTTCTTTCGACTCCTCCGAGTCCACTCCAAGTCTCTCTACTTCCCTCTTGGAATTCCTTTGTTCGACTCTTGTTGAGTCTCTCCACTTCCCGTCTGGAAGCTCTCGCAGCTTCGCTTCGCAAATTACCCACAACCTCCTATACCCCAACAACTAAAGGATTGAGCCACTTATCTCTGCGCAATCCCGACACAAGCAAATCAGCTCCCCTAGCCAACTGCAACAGCGCTCCTGGCCTCTGCATGAGCCTGATTTTGCCTCCCTTAACCTCTGCGCTGACGTTCTCTGGCCCAAAATGATGACGCAGTCTTTGTTGAAGTTTCTAAGTCTAACAATTAGAAACCCTCCATGTGCTTTCTGATTTATTCCTTACTACTTGTTCTGATTAATTAACAAGTCATTTACCATGTAAATACTGAAAATAAACACAAGTACATGCTCAACACATTACAGATCATCAACTAAAGGAAACAGAAACAAGCACACAAATGACACCATTATTTTTGGACTAATGTCCCCGGAAAAACCCAATGTGGGAAAACCGATGCAGCTATCTAAGGGTTTGATTTATTAAGCAGTTTCAGAATAAAATCTGGGTGCCAAATCCGGCTCACCCAACAGAGAAAAATCTCGATAGTAGTACCTCTCCTTCGGAGACGAATGCTTCGGCTGAAACCTCGGATAAACACTACGGCAGCTCCTCAGCTCCAATCTGCCCCACGAAAAACCCCAGCGTCAGCCTCTAGGGACTGTGTCAGCCTCTTCTGCCCTCCACGTCATCTTTCCCGATAGTTCCCGACAGTTGCAGCTGTTCCCGACAGTTTCAGCTTCTCCCCTCTGCGTCAGCATTCCGAACAGTTCCGACAATTCCAACAATTCTAACTTCTGCCCTCTGCGTCAGCGTTCCCGGCAGTTCCGACTTCTTCCCTCTGTGTCGGCTTTCCCAGCTGCTTCGCTGATCCTCCTGGCACTATCTCTACCTCTTTGCTTCTGTATTCACTGCCCTCAGTTGCAACTCTAGATCTCTCTCAACTTTTTCAGCAAACCCAACCCCAGAAAGTCGAAATCTTGATCTCTTGGTGTGTTCTCCAAGTGACCCTCAAGCCTCCTCTTATACTTTTCTCGTTGACAAATCAACGGCCAAGATTAAGTCCCTAATCAACGGCTAAGATTAGATCTTGCTTGATCCATGACTTTTGGACTATTCTAACATAGTTTTATATTAATTCGCATTAATATTTTAATTTCCCTAAGTTAAGACTTAGGGACTCCATTAAAAATATTAATTATTTTAATATCTCCCAAACTGTTTAGAATCTGCCTAAACCCTTTCTGGGTATTGGAGATCTCATGTGCCTTCGCCTCTCCCCACCAATTTTCGTGGCTAAAGCACATCTGATGCTACCCCAAATCAACACTCCCTCTTAGCGAGGACTCTGCTCTAGTAATACTCCTCACTAAGCATCACTATGATCATCCGGCATCGGTCCCTGTGCTGATGATAGACCTGCTGCCCAACATCCTCTGCAATGTTGCATCGTGTACTGCTACACATGGCCCTACCACTGCCACTGTTTCATTCGTACTGCAACTCCCTTTGCATCCTTGCTGCTGCCCATGGCCCTGCCACTATCACTGCTACATCTGCACTGCAACCCCTCTCATCATGTTGCATCGTGCTGCCCATAGCACTACCACTACTAACTGCTGCACTGCAACCCAGTTACTGAGAAGTAAGTAACTGATCTCCCAACTCTGACATCTCCGTCAAGCTAGAAACACTCCTGACGCTGAAGCCCCCTTTTTCACTGACTAGTGCTCCCTCTCTGACCTCTGCGCTACTGCAACAACTCTGTGCATCTCGCACCATTGCACACCTCTCTGTGCCATCTTGCATTGGTGCAACACTCCCGTGCTTCTCGCACTACTGCCTCAAGCTGTCCTGGGAATCCTGCACTGTAGCTCCCTCTCTCGCTCCATCCTCATCTGTCTCTACCGACATCCGCCAGTCCTACTATTGTTCTTCGAGGCTTCCATAGCCAGGTATAATCTAAGAGGTTGGATACCTCAAAGATCCTGCCCCTCATCTTCTGTAGTCCTCCTAACTACAGCTCGATGTCTCCCCACTTTCACTCAAGTGGTGTGTGTGCACTAATGGCACAGTCATCGTCTGCCTCCACTTCCTTCTCTGTCCTTGCTGGTGCTGCCTTGGTCTCGAAAGCCACTCCCTTGCTCTTCTTCCTCGGACATTGGGTCACATAATGACCCAGCGCCCCACAGTGGAAGCATTTGACCTTGGAGAGGTCCTTCTTCTTCCACTTTTCTTGCTTACCCTCAGATGCTAGGGCAGCATCCACCTCCTCCTCCTTCTTGATTTTGATCCCCTTGCTGTTGCTTCCTGTCTTGGTCACCCTCGTGATCTCTTCTTGGCGAACAACCGCCCACATTTCCACCCAATCTGGAAGGGTTGTCCTGCCCAGTATGCTCTAGACAAACACCTCCCAGTCTTCTGAGATTGCATTCAAGGTTGTTCTCCACATCAACTCTGGATCTGGTATGGCCCCTATGGAAGTCAGCTGATCTCGAATTTCCTTCAATCGACCGAGGAAAGTGTCAATTTGTTCTCCCTTCTGCATCTGGTATGACCACCACTGATTTTCTAGGAGCATATTCCTCTGCATGGAAGTATGCTGATACAACTTGGTCAGGGCCTCCCACATCTCTCGTGTCGTATTCTTCTCGGCAATATGTGGTACTATATGATCCTTGACCCCGTCAAGAATGATACTCTTAGCCCTCGCCATTGCTTCCTCATACCTGTCATTTTCCACTGGGTCAACTAGGACCGCTATCGTCTTCAAGGTGAAGTGCTTGACATGATTTCTGTCAAGTACGAATAAGATTCTGGCCTTCCAAACTACGAAGCTTGAGGCTCTGTCCAGTCTGTCCTGGTCTCTTACTCCATGTACTGCCATTCTGTTGCTCTTCTACTTCCCTCCTAGAAGTTCTCAATGTGACTCCCTCTAAGCCTCAATTTCCCTCCTAGAAATCCTTTTATCGATGTCAAGATGCCCTCTACTCTGATTGTCTGTTCAACCGCACCAATGATCCGGATTTTTTGGCTAGAAACCCTTTATAGCAACTCCCTCCTCCTTGGCCTTGCCCTGTTAGATATTGTTCTGACAACAGTACCCCACCAGCTCCACTCTGCGACTTATCCACAGCCTCCTAAACCCCAGCAACCTGAAGCTGAGAGCTCCTAGGCTCTGCACAATCCCAGCACCGGCAAACTAACTCCCTAAGCCAACTGCATCAGCCCTTCTGGCCTCTGGGTGAGCCTGTCTTTGCCTCCCTCAGCCTCTACGCAGCCTCTTCTTGACCCGAACTTGATGACGCAGGCACTGCGTCACCCCTTCCTTGTTGTTTTGCTGCTAGGAACAGCTTCTGTCACTCGGGACAGCGGTTTTATGTTGTTGCTGCTCTGCTCAGTTGATGTCCTTAGTTCTCTTGTGATCTGCAACCACGCTCTTCTAAGTCTAACAGTTAGAAACCCTCCATGTACTTTCTGATTTATTCCTTCCTACTTGTTCTAATTAATTAACAAGTTATTTACCATATAAATACTGAAGATAAACACAAGTACATGCTCAACACAGTACAGATCATCAACTGATGGAAACAGAAACAAGCACACAAATGACAACTATTTTTGGACTAATGTCCCCGGAAAAACCTAATGCGGGAAAACTAGTGCAGTAGTACCTCTCCTTCGAAGACAAATGCTCCGGCTAAAACCCCAGATAAACACTCCGACAGCTCCTCAGCTCCAATCTGCCCCACGAAAAACCCCAGCGCCAGCCTCTAGGGACTGCGTTAGCTTCTTCTACCCTCTGCGTCAGCTTTCCCAGTAGTTCCCGACAGTTCCGGTTGTTCCCGACAGTTCTGGCTTCTGCCCTCTGCGTCAACGTTCACAACAACTCCGGCAGTTCTGGCTATTCACGGCAGTTCCGCCTTCTGCCCTCTGCGTCAGCTTTCCCGGCAGTTCGGGTTTCTGCCCTCTGCGTCGGCTTTCCTGGCTGCTGCGCTAATCCTCCCGGCACTATCTCTGCCTCTCTGCTTCTATATTCGTTGCCCCTCAGCTGCAACTCTAGATCACTCTCGCAACTTTCTCAGCAAACCCAGCCCCAGAAAGTCGAAATCTTGATCTCTTGGTGTGTTCTCCAAGTCACCCTCAAGCCTCCTCTTATACATTTCTCGTTGTCAAATCAACGACTAATATTAAGTCCCTAATCAACGGCTAAGATTAGATCTGGCTTGATCCATGACTTTTGGACCATTCTAACACAATTTATAGTAATTCACATTAATATTTTAATTTCCCTAAGTTTAGACTTAGGGACTCCATTAAAAATATTAATTATTTTAATATCTCCCAAACTGTTTAGAATCTGCCCAAACCCTTTTTGGGTATTGGAGATCTCATGTGCCTTCGACTCTCCACCAATTTTCGCGGCTAGAGCACATTTGATGCTACCCCAAATCAACAGTCTCCCTGCGTCACTCCTTCCTCTGTCGCCTTTTGCACGGATCAACTCTGTCACTCGAGACAACTGAATCTGCTGCTAGCTGATGCCTTCAGTTATCCTGTGATCTGCAACCACACTCCAATACAATGTTGGAATTTCTAAGTTTAACCCATTAGAAATTCTTCAAGTACTATCTGGTTTATTTCTTCCTACTTGTTTAATTACTTAACAAGTTATTTACCATGTAAATACTGAAAATAAACACAAGTACACTATCAACATCTACAGATCATCAACTGAAAGAAAACAAGCACACAAGTGACATCGTTATTTTTGGACCAATGTCCTCGGAAAAACCCAATGCGGGAAAACCGGTGCAGCTATTCAGAGGGTTTTATTATTATGCAATTTTCATAATACAACTAGAGTGCCAGAAATGGCTTACCCAACAGAGAATGCCCTCGACAGTAGTATCTCTCATTGGAGACGGATATTTCGGCTGATCAATCACTGGATGAATGATCCCACAACAACAATTGCAACTTCCACTGCTCTGTGTCACTCTAATAGGGATTGCGTCACCCTTTCCTGCTCACCAGCACCCAATTTGCCCCACGAAAATCTTCCCAATGTTGCCTCTTAGCCCAGCGTCATCTCTGCTAGCCTATGCACAGCTACTGAAGCCTCTGCGTTAGCCCTCAGACCCTCTACGTCACCCACGTCGGCCTTTCTTGGCTCTGCGCAGCTCCCAACTGCCTTTGCATAGGACCCAGCTGCCTCTGCGTCAACCTCTCCAGGCTCTGCGCTGTCTCTCTAGCACTAACTCTGCCTCTCTACAATGTATTCACTGTCCCTCACTACTGATCACTGATTCGATTTCTCTTAGCAAACCCCGCTCTAGAAAATCGAATGACTGATCACTCTGGTGTGTTCTCCAACTGATCCTCAAGCCTCCTCTTATACTTTTCTTGTTGGTCCATCAAAGGTCGAGATTAAATCTCTAATCAATGGCCAAGGTTAGATTTGGCTTGATCCATGACTTTTGAAACCTTCTAACCTAGTTTTATATTCATACCCATTAATATTTTATTTTTCCTAAGTTTAGACTTAGGAACTCCATTAAAAATATTAATTATTTTAATATTTCTCAAACAGGTTAGAATCTACCCAAACCATTTCTAGGTCTTGGAGATCTCATGCGCTTTAGCCTCTCCACCAATTTTCATGACTATAGCACATCTGATGCTACCCCAAATCAACACTGGACTGCAACATCTTGCAAATGCCAACATGGTAACCTATGACTCCAGCGATGATTTCTAAGATCTTGAGCAGCTTCTCAATGGTAAGACCCAAAATGTTGGGTAGATCCTGAAGGTTCTCTTCTATTAGTGGGAAATCTTTTCTCATAATGTCATCATTGTAGAGAAGCATAAGTGAAGTTATTCTAATAATCTCACTGAGACAGGAGGCTACTTTAAGTCTGACCCCTTCACAAGGGTGCTCCAAGAATCTTGGTTGAATCAAAGCAAGCATTGTTGGTTTGAGTGCCCAATTTAAGACCCTCCATCTGATTGGCTCACTTTGGAAAGGTGTGAATCCAGCTTCTCCAGATTAAGGAAAGTTTTGGTGGTAATCTTTAGGTTCTTCAAATCAAATACAAATGCAAAGAGCCAATTCCCTACCTCCATCTCTTTCTACAAATCCCTTATTTGCTCCAGTTGTAGGATGGCGAGTACCCCCTTTGAAAAGGGTTTGTTGTTCAGTTTTTCTCTTTGATTCAAGGAAGCATTGCAGCTCTAAGCAACAGGTGCAAGTGATTTCTCAAACTATTGTTGGTATTGTCTTCTTTCGAAGTCATTAAAGGTGTTTCTGAGGTTTTCTAAAGTCTCCTCAAATCCCATAATTTTGCAGCAAGGGTCACAATGTTGTACAGAATCTGACTCAAGACTCTAACCAAACCTCTACTAAACTTTATATGGCATCAATAACCAAGAACCTAGATATTCTCTTGAAGATTACCCAACAACTAGTGCCTCCTCAACACAGAGTTCTGACAACCATAAATAATTGAACTCTAATTTTCCCTCCTGAAATGATAATCTCAGCCTCCTAAAAATAATTAATTCAAAATTCAAGGATTGATGATCCTCAATGTTGCAAATGGCTGAAACGGGTAACTCAAATTGCCTAGAAATTATATTGCTACTACTGTTGTTGTTGGAGGTGAACTAATGTTTTTTCCCTCAATACTGCTCCAAAAATTCTAAAAATATAGTCTCAAGCTCCCCACACCAAACTCATAAAAACCCAAAAATGGTCTGGCTCAACTCCAAGCCAAGATCAAGTCCACCAAGTGGTGTGAATTACCTAGTTTACCCATAAAAGGAACAGTTGAAGGAATGTTTATTTCCAACCCAACTACTAGCAGGAAAATTGTGAAATTTTAACCCAGAAAAACCTTGGGCAGATTCCAGGTGATCTGGAAAGAGCCAATTTAGTGCGAAAATCTTAAACTTCCTAACTCTGCATCCAACAAGAAATCACCTCAGCTAATGATCCACCTCTAGAAATAGCTGAAAATTTCCTACAAAATCTTCTCCAGAAATAGATCCAATTCCCAACCAAACTCTAGCTAAATTTCTAGCCCCAAAACTCTACGTAGATTTTGCCTAATAACCCTAGTGCAAGCTTAGAAAAAGAAGAATTCAGCCCAATAATATATCATTGTCTCAGCCTGTATATTTGTGCCAATCTCCAGAAATAATTGTTGCCTCCCCATTAATGGCAGTGTAGAAGGTCAACGCTCCCCGTGTGTTTCGTGGCATGTGCTTAAATCTAGCGATGTGTCTGTTTACTAACACCTGCGGGTTTTGGTGTAACGGCAATCGTGTCTCCAACAACTGGTATCGGAGCCAGAGGTCTCGAGTTCGAAACACACTGGGCTCGCGTTGGGGGGGGAGATTGTTGGCTCCCCCTTAATGGTGGTGTAGAAGGTCAACACTCCCCATGTGTTTCGTGGCATGTGCTTAAATCTAGCGATGTGTCTATTTACTAACACTTGCGGGTTTTGGTGTAACGGCAATCGTGTCTCCAACAATAATTTTGCCGAAATTAATTTTAATAAATTCCAACATAAATTGGTCATTTGATAGATCACAAATTTTTCATTGAAAAGAATGCCACAACTGAAAAGTTAGTCGAATCTATTAATAATAATGAGGAAGAATCTCTTCACCAATAAATTCAATTGTTGCAAGATAATTTGACCCAACAAGAGAATTTCAACCCGACAAGATAAATTTGGCACGGTAAGATAAACTTAGCCCAACATAATAATGTTGGCCCATCAAGAGAAATTCGGCACAGTAAAATAATTTTGGCCTAACAAAATAATCTCGGTCCAGAAAGATAAATTCATCCAGGCAAAATAATTTCAGCCCAACAAAATAATTTCAGCCTAGCAGAATAATTTTGGCCCTGCAATAAATTTGGTCCAACAATTTTTTTCTTAACACACCTGAAACAATTATCCTCCAGCAAATAGATTAAAAATTTTAATCCACAAACATGGCTCCCTTACTCTTCAGGAACAATACAACAACTTCGATTTTAACCCACTACTGGCCAAAATCATGCTCTTCTACAGCTGTGATGTTCCAAATATAAATTTAGCAGAAGATTGCTTCAAAAAATTCACCGTCAACTCCATAAACAATTTCCACAAATCAAACCACAGATTTCCCAGCAAAACAAGAAATATAATATGCAACTGAAGAATAGATAAGATAAAACATGTAGAAGAACTCAGCCTTATTTTATTAATATGTAAATAAGTTGGTGCAAAGAGCAGGAATAAGGTTGAGGTGATGCCCTCAAAAGATCAACAATAACACTGCAGCAGGCCTCCAAAACACTGATCCGCTGAAATCACATGTGAATTCTGAATGAATTCACCAAGGGGAGAGATGGGTTCTTGCCCACTCTTGCTGAATCACTCGAGGATTTTCATCCTGGGGCTCCTGCCGAAGCTAGGAACTCTTGGTTCTCCAAATCTCTCCACAAGAAAAATAGTCAACTCAAGGATGTCCCAAACGATCTCCTCCTCCTTTTAAAGATCCAATAGATAGATTTCCAATCTTTTAGAAGTGTCTTACTTTATTATTTTATTACCATTCTAGAAGCTTTTTCTTAACCCTGTCTAAGTGACTTTTTAATTTTTATTTACTTAACTCACTTTTATCCTTTTTTCCCAATTAGTCATTTTCCCCTTTTTATTTTTAATTAATTGACTAATTAAAGTCAATTTTAATCTGGGAAAATGGTAAATCGTTCACCACGCTTCATCTGGCTGCTCAATGTCTCTTCTCATCATCCCATCCTGTAGATATTTTCGTTCTGGGTCCAACAAGCTATTACATCGAGGTATTCCATCAAATATTCCTTTCAAAATGCCACCTCAGGCTTAATTAATTGGGTCAGGCCAAGTAATAACCCCATTTTATGGAAGTTGTCAGAATGCAACAGAACAATAGGCAGGTTGTACGTATGATGGAATATGCCAAGTGAATTCCATCGGATCCTGTAAAAACTCCTTCGGGACCCCTGATGATGTAATCTTGTCTTGCTGCCTGGCCATCACATACCCTACAAACACATTCTGGTTGTAATATAGAGGAAAATAAAAATGAGGACATGACACACCTGCAAGCATTTTCTAAACTTCTTTCTGAACCAAGGGGGGCAACATAGGATTAATTAGCCTAAGACTTTGACGAAATGGTTGGGCATTTTCATCCTTCAAAGGGATAGTATGTTCCATAACATCTTCAATTTTTCCCTTAAACCTTTTAACTCATCATAAGAAAATGCTATAGCATCTTGTTACGAACAGAAATTGTATAAAATAAAATAAACATAAATAAATATAAATAAATGTAATTACTAAATAATCAAGTAATGATTATGTTAAGTACTCATTAGTTAAGTGAAAAGGCATGTCTTTTCAAGAAATGACACATAATTAGTTATATATACAGGTCCTCGTTGTAACATTTCATATCACTTGTACATTTTTATATATAACAAATTATTATTACAAATACCTCTTGTGTATTTTAACATATTAAGTCAACAAGCTATAAGTTTTGTTGCTTCAGTGGTATCAGAGCCATGCCACACAATATAACCACGCGAGTCTTTGAACGTTGTTCGCCACACAATATGCCATTACGTTCATGCCCTGAATTCATGGAGCAGTGTAGTAAAATTCAAGAAGCATTTCAGCGTTCTGAGAAATCATCTGCAGAAGTTAAAGCATGTCGAGAGGAAATTGATAATAAGGAAGATGATTTATTGAGACGTGTTTTTGGCAATAATCACATCAAAATTCATTTGTCGACGCATTTCGAACGAGCAAGTGTGGTTCATCGTCAGGGTAAGATGAAGAACCAGATCATGGCAACAAGTTAAAGAGAGAGACCGATCATTCAAACAGCTGGAAAGAAACTGCTACTTTTGACCAAGGAAACGCCTACCAAGAGATAGGGAAAAGATTATTAATTAGTTAATTAATTAATTAATTAGTTTGTTTGTTAGATCTATTTATTTTAATTTCAAACTATATGTAACTAAATATATCTACTTATATTTAACTAATTTTATTTTTTTAATGAACTTAGACTAAGAACTTGAAACCTAATAAATAATTTATTATCCTCTTCATTATTTTAAAACTAAATAAACTATATAAAGACTTGTATTATTATAGGAATTATTATAGGATA
>APFE030385303.1:143674-242657 GCA_000404065.3 Pinus taeda
CTGCGCTGAGCTGGGCTGCGAAAACGAAATCTTTGAGAGTTGGCACCACTTTCTCTGCTGAGTTTGTGATGCATTTCACAGTCATCCATTGACTGTGTGGCTTAACTAAGTATGCCCAATAGCACTCCCAAAACCTGTTCAAAGCTTGTATTGCCTTACCCTTTTCCTGCGCTTTCTCTTTCCATTCTGCTTCTATTTGTGACTTGTTTGGTAAGTATCCCGGGGCGGTTTCCGTGATTAAGTTTGCTCTGTGTAAATTTTCATTTACACAGTCTATAAGGATACCAGCCTGCGTCGCCGCTGCCTCTGCTGCCTGTTCTGCCTGTTTGATTTGGTTGTCCCATTTGTTGAAGAGCAATTCTTTATGGCTTTCATTTATTCTAGGTGCATTTGCTCTTTTTTGCTTCCTCCCCATTTTGCCAAGCTATATACTCTGTTACTTGTCTGTCGGCTTGGTCGTAGTCACTTCGCGGATCTGTCACTTGACTGGTGAGTTTATCGCTCAGCTCACAATAGTGACTCCACTGCGATAATTTCCGTCCCAACTCTTCCTGTTGCTGCAGAAGTTGCTCATTTAAATTAGTAGATTCTGAAACGAATTCGGAAAGCTTGGGCTCGTCTTTATGTATTTCATGCAAATCGTGCAACTGCTTTCCTTTTTCGTCCAGGCTTTTCTGATAGCTTATCTACATCTGTTGAAAATCTTCTTGTAGTTTCTCGAGTTGTTTGGACGCTTCATTGTTGGCGTTGGCCTATTGCAGTTGTTGTTGTAGCAGCTGTATATGGTTTTCTTGCTCCTTTAATAGTTGTTGTACTTCAGATGCGTTGTCAATAGTCGCAGAAGCGTATGCTCCTGCAATTTCAGACAATTTCGTGAGATTCTCCGTGGGGTTGTTGTTAGGGTCTTTCCACAAGACGTCTAAATGTTCGGCACTCTGCGACAGCGTATTCTCCAGCTTTCTCTTTTTTCTTTGTCTTCTCACCACTGCTTTATGTTCAGGACTATAGAACACGTCCAGTGGGGGAATTTCTTCTATGCTAAGTAGGAGTTCGGGAGATGAAGCGATATGACCATGTTCTGCTTCTGAGACGCTACCAACCACGGTTGAGACCATTTCCTGTGTTACTTGCACATTGCTTACAGGCGTCCTTGGGACCTGCCCTTCCGAGTTGATTAGCTCGTTGAAGTTTTCCCACTCCTTATCGAGCTGTATCGTGACGAGCGATGATGCAGTGACGGGAGGAGGGACATCCCTTGGGGGTTCGGGTGAACACCTTGGGGGTTCTTCGCCATATATCATCCTATATAGGGGTAGAATGAGCCCATGGCAAATTTGATAGAGGTGAGGGGCGAACTGTGAATCCCATAGTACTTTGTGGTAAACATGAATAGGCGACGGGTCTTGGGTAGTCCATTTCCAACCCATAGTTGGAAACTTAGATACATAGCAAATAGAATCCATAATGTAAGCAGACAGATAAAATGGAGGGTAGACCCTTTGTGATGAGGATCTCTTATTACGATAATTCATGACAGCGGTAAACAAATTATCATAACATAGTTTGGCCCAGTCTACGAGATCGGCATTTGTGGCAGCTTCTACAAGTGGCAGCCATTCAGCTGAAAATTTATTTATGTCTGGCATCCCAAACAGCCTGCAGAGCATGGCTGCAGCAAAACAATATGGAGATGTGAGAGAACTTGTGCTATACTTACCATTTTTATCCCTTTTCAGCAACTCCTCTCTCCTGGACCATTCTTTAGTGGTTTCTGCTAGATTTAGGTTCTCTACTGCAAATTTCTGGACAAATTGCGTGTTATAGGTCATCTGAGGCTACGGAAGATGGTACATAAGCTTTAGGTCTTGGGCTACAAATGATCCTATGATCCCATGCCCTAGAGCCTTGGATTGTCTGCCTTGTAACTCTGCATTGTTGAGTATCCATTTGATCATATCTGTATATGGCAATATCTTGGGTCTAGCTGCTATTCGATGGAGAAACGAACAAGCCAGCTCTTCTAAGGATGCCTCGGAAGAGTTTGGCGATCCCGCAGCGCTATCGGCCTTCAGTACTCTGGGGTTTTCCTCCTCTAGCAGCCTATACATGCCTTCCCAGGTTGAAATTCCTGCGTCTCTGTTGCATGCAGTGTCTGTGTAGAAGGGCGCCATCTCCTTTCCCTTTTCTTTTGCCTCGAAACCTTGGGCATTAGTCTTCTTCCCCATTTGCTTCTGCGTTCGGCTTTTGAATGTTCTTATCTCCTAGTTCCTACAGATTACAAGCGAGGCGTAAATGACTGATTTGAGAAAGATGATGGGAGGGTTTTAAATGCAGACGATATACTAAATATGCCACCTTACGTGAAAACAATTCTTCAGCAAAGCACGCGTCCTTATTTCATTAAATAACTGACAACTAACCTACTTACTATCATTAAATGCACATGATTTGAAGCCATATTATGGTAATTGGTCTATCTTTGAACGGCGTGCCTAAAATATTTGCGGTTTAAATGATTTATGATTCGCTTTATGCACTATCGAAGATCGTGCCGTCGCAAGGCGCGCTTATCGCAAATCGCTAGATCGCAGGATGTGTCATTGCGGCGATCGCAATATCGCGGGTCACAACATCGCGGATCGCAGGAGTTTGATGATTGTTAAGTATTGCCATTTCATTTCTGCGATGTGCGATCATTGCGATCGGCATTATCGCAAATCAGGAGTTTGTGAGGTTTTCCATATGGATAGTACTTCTTGTGACGTGACGTTATGATCAACTTTTTTTGGGGGGGGGGGCCTTGCACCTTAATGCAATTTCTCAAAGACCTTCTCCCCATCGTAGACTTAGGTGAAAATATTTGGAAGACCATTTTTTAAGACTGCGATGGTATCTTTATTTTGAAGAAGGGAAACTTGATTTTTTCTCAAAATTACACTAGGGGTCCCCTATTTATTTAGTATCTTGGGTAGATAGCTAAAATAAAAAAGGGGGGGTTGTTGCTGGCCACAACACAACCACAATCACCTGCTTCTCCAAAGAGATGTACTAGCTATGTACAGTAGAGAAGCCAAGGCTCGTTACAATATTGTCCAAGCTCTCTCTAAGATAGCTGATCAGAAGATTGGTTGACCAAAAGCATTTATAATGAGTTATGAGGGACTATTTATAGCAAGGGGTGGGGTGGCCCTTGACATTCCCCTTTGTGACAGTTCATCTACCATCATTACTCTTCATCTACTCTATGACTGTTACACCCAACTATCAACACTTGAACTTACACTTGACAAGGTGTTACATTACAATTCACATGTACCCATGTGAGAAAAAAATAGCTTGAGAAAGCCATGCAATACATCACTATGACTCGAACAACCATGGGAAGTCCAACTCTTCAACATCCTCGCGATGATCAACATTAGCGAAATGATGCCAAGATCGATAGTCCGTGATGGTGTCCGTGTACTCCAAGGTGATATCTTTCTAGAACTTGACTCTTGCCTCCATAGCATCCGGATACACTGCTTGGGCTCCTCTTTCCAACTTGTCTGAAATCATGCACGTCATTATCTTCAACGTGGTTGGACCAACAACATACTTGTGCATGGTGTCTACACTGATTGGCAAGTCTGGGCTTGTGGCTATGCGGATCAACTCGTCAAAGTAGGACTCAAGCTCTAGTCGGACTTGTGCATTTGTCTTCACCTGGGTGAGAGTCCCAATAGATGAGATCACATGTGCGTGCACCACAACATCCATACTCTTGAATACACATGCATGGGAAGCCTGTAGACTAGTGATGAACTGTGGGAGATCTTCATAGTTTTGGATCTGACTCCGGATGCAGGCCTTCAGCTCAACCGCTCTAGGCTCCATCATCTTAGGCAAGTGGAGTGGGTCTCCCTTGTATCTCAATATCCACATTTGCATGTAATAAATAGCACCATGCACATTTGATAAGATACATGCTCTTCTAGCACATCATTGTTTCCATCCGTTGAGATGGACAACTGCCTTATGCATCGTACAAAACTTGGAATACAACACTCACGTAACTATGTCAAGGGACAATAATTCATCTAGTATTTCCTTCTTTAGTTCTACTCTGGCAGACGTTTTCACCAACTCTCCTTCTTGCTTGGCCATTTGTAGCTCCTTAGCCATTCACTCATTCTTAGCTATCAGAAAGTGAACACTTGAGCTAGTGGCTTCGTCATATGCTTTGGTATCATCGGCTAAGGCTGTTGGATGTTTAAGCATGTCATATACGATCACTGGTTCCTCACACTACGCAAGAGATGTATGATCTTTCAGAGTCGAAACTCTACAATATTGCACAACTCTATGTTGAGACTCATCAAATGAGATGTTGTGCATTCTCCTTCCCACTGATCTCCAAGGATCTCAGTTTCTCCTTGGCCGCTTGGGACTTGCTCATCTTCTAGATGCAGTGAAGCTAGTGGGTTGACCTCTTGGTGGTGAGGCATGAGGTCGATGTCTTGCTCTAACTCCTGCTGCTCCATATTCGTATCCATGTGTTCAAGTGCTCGCTCTATCTCATGAGCGAAGTCCTGCTCTTGTGATGGTTCACCATGTTTTCCTGATGTCGACTGTTCTGATGAGTCTGCTACCTATATGGGTGTTGTTTCATCCGTTTGTACATGTTTCTCCCCCTGTTTTACCTGTTTCTGATGTGCTTCCTTCTCTTGTTTTCACAGCTCCTGTGCCTTCCGAAGTTGCTCCTAAACTCATGCAACTCCTTCTCGGTTTCCTCCATTCTTTGTTTCTCCCTCTGCCTTTATGTGTTTCACTTGTCGCGTTATTGCCTCTTTTATTCTATAGCCATAGTTGCTTTCTCCACAATTGGATCTACTCGGAACTTGTAGCTTTTCTCTTCCTCCATGCAATCGACAATCTTCCTCTTACCCTTCTCGCGCACTGGTATGTTCACCTTTGTTGTTGTTGCTTCTGGTGCTCTCCAGTATGCTACTTCACATTGCTTCGCTAACCATTCCACAGTGAAGCTGACCGATTCGTTCAGTCTCGAGGAGTTGTAACAATATCTCCATGGGTCCTCCTCCACCCAATGACATGCCCCACGGATTCAGTTGAACTGTATTCTCGTGTAGTGATCTTTAACAAGACAATGTAGGTCATACGGATTGTAACTTCAGAGGTCGAATGGATACTTCTTCATCTGCTTTACTTCAACATTTGCATGCTTGAAACTTTGAATCTCGTATAACCCAATGCACAGTGGAAGAGCGGGCAAGGGTGCCTTCTTCTTCCGGTGTAGCCTAGCCGTCAATCCTGTCGAGATGTGATATGCTACTTCTTGCATGACAAGTATGTCCAAGGCAAACTTTGGTAGAACGTGTGGAGGATTTTTCGCGATATACATTCATATGAAGGTGTCAGATGATGAGGCATACCAATCAGCAATCTCTATCAATGCCTCCATTGCTACCTTCGACATGCAGGGTGGATCTTGTTCGAATATAATCTTGTAAAGTAGGGTGACAAAATGATCAGACATCCATGTGATAACTCCTCTGAAGCTACATTCGGACAACATCTTACAATAAGTGTTCACAGCAGTATCTGTCAGTGACCATGCCCACTTCAAGCCCGAGAACTCCTGTTAGGTACAGATTGCATCTAAGATGTAGGCGAACATGTAGATTTATTCTTGCATACTTTGGGCGGTTGTCAAGCCCTTGTTACTTATTCCTTCAATTTATGAGCCAACATGCCAGACCAGTTGCATGTTTTTCCCTCTCTGGCCAGTTGGTCCAGCACGATCACCCAACTCTATGGGAAGGTTTCCATGCTTGCTTGGCCATATAGTCGACATGCAAAGATTACCAAGTATTGATATGCCTTCCACATTATATGTCTTATAGATCTAGTTGGGAGTCATCCTGAATCTAGCCGGCTCCTTTACCCAGTTCTTCAAAATGTCTCTGGAGTTGGCATTATTGTTGGGTAAGCTGAAGGGAGTCTCCATGATAGTCACGGGCTCTGACATCTGATACATCTCATCGTAATCATGTGCCCCAAAGCTTGCAATCTTCATCCTGCTGATACTACTCAAGGTCATTGTCTTGGGATTAGTGTGTGAGACGATCCAGTGTATCATGTTCGTGCATGGGAACGCAGGGTATTTGCATGCAATATGGTACAAGTCAGACTTGTGGATGTTCAAATATACCTCGCAGTCTTCGAGGTCTTCCCCAAATGTGGCTAGAAATGCATCATTGACCTCTTGCCATTTCATCTTGATGTCCTTATCTACAATCAGCTTGGTATCTTCATAGATCAGTAGACTTGTGTACACTTTCTCAATTTCTGTTCCACTTGTACTTCCACCAGTGTCCTTTGATCCTGCTCTCTTGGACACCATTGATCCTAAACTACTAAGATGTGGATGAACACCTGCTGGATCCAGAAACAAAGTGACATGCATGGCAAGAAATCTGTCAACGAAAACCAAAGCAAATTCAGGAACGACATAACACATACCTTAGGATTGACTGGAAAGGATTGTGCAATTTCTTCTGGGAGGTTGGAAGACTGGCTGTCAGACTTGCACAAAAGTCATATGGGTTGTCTAGGAGGCATGGATGGCTACTAGAATTGTGAAATACACAATCTAGGTTGACTATTGACTGCTGGAACTGCTCAATGCGCAATTTCAGCTGGCAATGGTTGTAGGCTAAGAGACTGCATTACGCAATCTTCTAGGCCAGCAGTCAATGTCCCTTAGAATTGTGAAAATCATGCCTGGAGCATAGTTACTGGGTAGAAATGCACATTTCCTAAGGGGAAGACAGAGCCTTCCCTCTCAGGATTGTGCAATGTTGTCTTAATGAGGCAGAGTCTGGGCCAAGGCTTCCTAGACCTATTAACGGGCAACTGAAAGAAAATATGAAAGTGAATGGATGGAGATACTGAGTGTAAGAAGAATCAAATGATCATGCATGCAAATAGTGAACGGAAGATTTAGAAAATGGAACATGCATATGGGTGAAGCGAGTCGCCAAATCAACAATCGTTCGTGCAAAATAGTTTCATGCATGCAACAACAATGAGACACTAACAAAAACTGAAACGGTGTAGTACAAGCTATTATGCCTATAAACGACAACAATCGTTCAAGGAAATCAAGAAAACAGCACTCACACAAGCGAAAACACAAAAAGCGACAGAAATGGTGCAAAACACAAGTTGATACCACTTACCCTTGAATAGTTGAGTTGGATGTGTCAAAGAGTCCTGGATGTGATGCGGGATATCAGTGCTCCAAGATCGATGTGAAGAAATGAGCTCTGAAGCATCAAATAAATAAGTTTGAAGCTCATGACGTGTTGAAATTTGGTACTGGAGGACAGGCGGTTCCCTAAGGCTTTGATCTTTGGCCTAGGGAAAAGTGTCCAAAAGAATTTAATTTCTCTCCTAAAGTGACTTTACAATTTTTATAAAGTTAAATCTGATTTAAAAGTGACTTTAAGTGATAAAGTTACTAAAGTCTAATTTTAAAGTGACTTTAATAAATTCAATGTAAAATTAAAAAGGAAAAGTGACTTTGGACATAAATGACTAAGTGGGTCTTTATTAAAGTGGGGTGAACTAAAAAATAGAAACTGAGATTTAAATGAGCATTTAATCTCAACCCTAGATCTCAATCTATTTCAGCCATTGGATTTAGGGATTCCCCAAAAGTCACTTAGGGTTAGATTAAAGGAGGGAAAGGAGGAAAAGTTCATTCATTCTTTCATGAGAAGATTGAGAGAAGGAGAGCAAGAGAGCAAGGGATATTTCTACACAGGGAGGAGAAGCAGGCAACAGCTTTGCACACATTCCAAGGCAGCATTTCAGCAAGTGCGTACAGCTAAGTTAGCACACAGTGAAAGGCAGATATTGGGCACGATTTTCTAGAGAGGTCGTACAGCAAGTGCACAGAAATCGAGGAGCAGAAATCCATACAGCAAGTGGCCAAACCTTGGCACGCATTTCTAGGAAAATCCATATAGTTGTACTGTTGTTTTTCTGCACAGAAATCAAGAAAAAAACGTATAGTAGCATTTATGGCAGCTTGCATGCTTTTCTAGGCAGTCTGTACAGCAGCATTTAAGGCTGAAATTTGGGCACAAAAATCGAGGAGGCCGTACAGCATTTATTATTGTTATGTTTTGTTGTTTGCAAATTTTTCCAGTTGGCTGTGAGGCACGGAAAACGAGACAAGTTGTAAAATTTTGCTTGCTGATTTTTTTCTGAATATTTCTCTCATTGTAAAAAGCATTTTCAGAAATAAGGAGCTTTCGAACTGGTTTTTCCCAAGAGTTGTAGGGGGTTTTTCCAGGGTCACCTTGACCAAATTTCACTGTGTTTAAATGTGTTGAATGGTTGTTTGGATGTGCTGATATTTATTTCTGCATTTTCCAACATTCTGTAATATTTCCAGAATTTGTGTTTTCAGCAAAATTTATTTTCCAGTTGTTGAATGTATGGATATGGGAAAGGGCATTTAACTATTTTGGAGAAATAAGGTGAAACTGAAAACCGAGGTGGGAAATGAGAAACTTTTACAACTGTATTCAAGAATCACTCTAGGGCTAACAAGAAGAAAGGTAGGGCTAGTCGAGGCTTGGTCAGTTCCTCTCCCTCCACAACATCCATCAAGAATGAGATAAGGAACATGTTGGAGGATTTCAAGAGTGAAATGATGCATACCTTTGCATTGCAAATGGATACCATGCAAATCAAAAAAAAGCAGGAGGAAGCAAAAAGGGCACTAGCTATTTTGTGCCCTAGATGCACCAAAAGACATCCTAGGAATGAATGGCCATTGAATGCCATAGAAATATGCCTAGTCTGTGAAGAAAATCATGCAACAGACAAATGCCCTTCTTTTCCAGGAATAAAAGTTGTATACCAAGGGGTAGAAGGTGGGTCAGAGCAACTTTGCTTCATTAATTAAAGAAGACCTCAAGGACCTCAGCGATATCAACAAGGCATGCAAGGTGCACATTACTCTTATTATAATTCAAATCAGAATGCACCTTTGAAACCTCGGTACTCTTCCACTCATCCATCCTGGTCCACACCTCCTTAGCCTTATGCTCCTCCATATCCTTCTCAACCTATCAACCATCCTTTTCAGCCATATCCACCCTAATCTTCTCAATGGGGCAACCCATGACAAGGGTGGAGGCCTCAAGTCAACCAGCCTCTTACTTTATTGCCTCCACCCCAACCTCAACCACAGTTCACTCATCCTACTCCACCTAAGCAACCTCAAATTCCTGCTCAAGCCAATTTGAACCCTAACAACAAGCAAGCACAGCAAGTCTACAGCGGAGAGACATCCTATCCTACTTATGCTGTGGAAATCCAGGAGATCAACCTTCGGTCTGGGAGAGTGCTTCCAGATAGCCACCCACCTTCTCCACTTGAAGAGCTTGAAGAAGAGAAGGAAGAGAGTGTCCCTCAAGTCAATCCACCTCCTTTTTCTGAGAGGTTGATCCACCCTAGGCAGCACACCCTAGAAGAGGTTGAACTTCTGGGAGAATTGAAGAATTTGTGTGTTAAGATACCCCTTCTCCAGGCCATTAAAGATGTTCCCATCTATAATAAGTTTATCAAGGAGAAATGTTTCAAAAAGCCTGGGAGAAGAAAAGGAGACACCCCCACCATAAATGTTGTTAGGAAACTATCTAATCGGGAGGGTGATCTTCCCGAAATATCTACCCCCTGAAAGCCCAGTAGTAGATGTGCACATTGGTGACCGTATAGTCCCTAATACCCTGATTGATCTTGGGGTTGCAATCAATGTGATGACTAAGGAAACCATGCTAAAGCTAAATCTCCAACGGGCTTTGAGGAAGACCACCACAATGCTGCAACTTGCAGACAGATCCACAATAGCTCCTGAGGGAGTTGTTGAAAATGTTATGGTGTCCATTGACTCTTGGGAATATCCTACTAATTTCCTGGTTCTCCGGCCCAAAAGCAAGTTTAATGGCTACCCTCTCATCTTAGGAGGATTGTGATTGGCCACTGTTGATGCTTACATTAGTTGTAGGGCTGAGAACATGACCATTAAGAATGGTCATTTATCAAAGCAACTAGTATTGTATCCTCCCGCTCAGCCTTCTATTGAGCATGACTTACCCTTGTGGTTAGAAGAAGAGGAAGAGGATGAACTGTATCACACCACCCCCTACCCAATCTGCACTCTAGATACTATTACAGGAGGGGGGCAACCTGATGAAGATGACCTCATTGACCATATCCTTCAGAACCAACCTCCCACTCCCATACCAATTGATGAGTTGATGAAAGAATCTGGGAGTAGTCCTTGGTCTGACTTATGCCCTATTGACTCAAGTCCACAACATGTCAAGATTGTAGAGTTTGGCCCATCCAGAACCTTAAAGATCAACCCTTCTCTCTCGGCAAAATAGGAAGAACAGTTGTACAATGTGCTGAGGCAGCACCTGGATGCTTTTGCCTGGGATTATAAGGAAATGAAAGGTGTGTATCCCTTAGTTTGTACCAATGTGGAAAAAGTCGAAGTCGGGATTAAATCGGCAAGGGTCCAAAAGTTGAAAAAGTCGTTAAAGTCGGGAGTTTTTCGAAAAAGTCGGCAAAATTAAACGGCCAGCCAAAAAAATCAAAAAATCGGGATTTAATCGACTAGCCAAAAAAATCAAAAAATCGGGATTTAATCGGGATTTACTCCCGACTTTTTCCACACTGGTTTGTACCCATCATATTTACATCAAGGAGGGATGCACACCTATGCACCAACCCCAGTGGAGGATGAACCCAGCTCTTGAGGACATTGTGAAAGAAGAATAGCAAAAGCTACTGGATGCAGGGTTCATACACACCATTTCAGATAGTGAGTGGGTGTTGTTGACCCCTGCTGCCTACACCTACCTACAAGTTACTGAGAAAAGTCTTCAACACCACAAGGTGTGGTTGGTGGCAAGGAACTCAGAGAAGGGGTTGTCAAACTAATCTCGATTCTCTCTGTTTGAGCTATCTCCTAGTTAGCTAAGGAGGGTGGTCTGTAATGAAAAGTTAAGTTAAAAGATGTCAGTTTCTAGGAGAATTGTTAGAGTTAAATAGATTATTTCGTAAAGATTTACAAGCAAAAACCGATAAGAACAATAACCATCAATACATAAGATGAGCATGAAATATATAAAGAACCAGTGCCTTCAAAGTATTGCTCTTTAAGAAATGAAATTGTATTTGCTTAAAATGAAGTAAAATGCTTTTAAATGGAAAGCCAAAGTAATCCTAAAAAGTGAAACAATAAACTGTTAGCACAAGATATTATAAGTGCTTTTAAGATGAATAAGTCTAAAAATCAAAGAATGGAAACTATCTTGCTCAAAATGATAGAATTAGAAATCTACTTGTGAGAATGAGATGACAAAAACTCAAATGTTAGACCAAGATGACTTAGCTTTGTAACCCAAAATAATAGTACTTGAAAGTGAAATCAACCATTCATGACAATATGCAATTAAACCAAAAGTTAAGCCAATTTCCAAGTACAGGAAAATTAAACTTGTTGCAAAATTAAAAGAGATTACAATGTTTGCATCCAAAGTGCCTTTTGAAAGAAGATATGCATGTGAGACTTTAAACCATCGAGATAGCAAGAAATTTAATAACTTTGCAAACAAAGCAAATGTGATGGAATGTTGCTCTTGGTTTATTTTATTAATTAGTGTTAAGGCAATACAATTGAACTCTATTCCTCAGACCTCATCCTCGCCCAAATATTTGGATCTCACAATGAGGAGTCAATAGAGGTAGAGGATCCTTAAAAGTCTATTCAACTAACTTAAGTTGGAGGTAAGTTTTACTGATGCTTGGGGCATGTAAATAAATTAACCAAACAATGAAAATTAACTTCAACTAGAAATGTACTTGCTTGACATGAAATAAAATGTTACTTTATGGAGAAAATTTGTCCAAATACTTGATGCATGTAAAATGTGTTTATGTTGAAGCATAAGTAAATTTGGAACTATGTTCAAGCCAAATAAAGTAAAGGGTGCTTGCATGCAAAAATTTAAACTGCTTATGGATTTAAAACGTGTAGTAAATTAAATTAAAGTGCATGCAAAATGAGTGTGATGCATGTTGTGTTAATTTCTCAATTAGATGATATGCATGCAAAATGAAATAAACCAACAAAGTCAAACCACTAAACCTCTCCAAAAGTTCGAGAGATAGAGATACCAATGGGTAAAACCCACGCTCCCAAAATCAGAAATTTTATTAGTTGTTGCAAGAAGGAAAAGACAATGAAGACTTCTCTAAAATCCAAAGAATGTCTTCACAAATTAACATCAAACCATAGACCTTTCCTCGCTAAAAAATTCTACAATTTGAGGCCCACAAAGGCTCAACAAAATGCAGATTATTTTAAGAAGAAGAAGAGAAGATAAGCCTCTTCTATGGCCACGGCCAAGAGCGAGAAAGAGATGGCCAAAATTAACTCGATCTCCCTCAAGAAGAACGCAACCTTATCCAAGATGAATTTGGCCTAAGGTGGAAGCAATCACTAAATCTGAGCCCCAAGGTTCTGCATGCAAACTTCTAAGTAGTTTTCTGATGATGAATCCCGCAAGTAGTTGCAAGAGAACAAGTTGAAAATGACTACAACAACAAATATTATCTTAGGAAAACTACAAAATATGTTACAAAAATAATCTATAAAAGGCTAGGCCAAAGAGTATGAGAAAACTCTCCTCTTTGACTAACCATGACTTAGCTTTTTGAAATAAACAGATATTGACAAATAAAATACAATACGTAAAAAACAATTCTTTTCCAAGTTTGATATTTTGATGCAAGAAATAAAAGCTTTAAAAAACTTGAAAGAATCCCTGCAAGAGACAAATAAGATATAGATGAGACTTTGGAGTTCAACATATGCGGGTTCTCTTTGAATATTTTTCAAGAATGGGTTTGATTCTTCCAAGAATTTCCCCTCAAGCTTGAAAAGCTTGACCAAATAATGATTCATCTACAAAAATTCACCACAAATCATTAAATCGACATGAAATTAAATAAGTGCAGTGGAAAGAATACCTAGAGAAAGATCTATTATCCATTAGAAGATTTATTTTCCTAAAGAAAATAATTAATTCTTATGCTAATATGAGATAGCTGCATACTAACATAACTTGAAACAAGCATGAAATAAACAATAACATGAGGAAATAAATAGAAGCATAACAACAAGTCAAGAATTTACCGCATATGCAAGGAGAAGAACACCATTACGCTTTACCCCAAAGACTGTTCTATTATATTGCAAGTAGTGAATACAATCTTGCAAAGTCTCCTCAAGCACAATAGCTCGAATTACATCATACAATATGAGAGCACATAGCCTCATTATATAGGGAGTTGGGAGGAAATCTCAAAAAGAATGCATGTGAGAACTGAACTTGCAACAAATCCCAAGGAAAGATAAGTCAAGTTCGATGTGGAAAAGATACAAACACCAGAGCAAAATCGGATTCCATATGTGCACCTCAAGGGAAATCAAATTCCATATATGGCATAGTAAACATATCCATGAGTGAACCAAAGCAATGAGATAACTCCAGTCAAACCAAATCAAACTTGAACCAAGTGTCGCCACTTCATATGATGATCTCAAAGCTGCTCTACGCAGATCCCTAGGAACTGCGATTTCCTCAAGTGAAACTCGTAATCCTCCATGTGAAGTGCTAAGTGTAGAAGCAACTCGAGCTAACAGTCAGAGAAGGCCCCAAAAAATCCTCAATCTAAATATTCCATAAAATATTCCTTCAATACATGAGTTCCTCTAATAAATTCGATTTTCCACATGTGCAATTGTTGTTTTATCTCTGGCAAATTCGATTTTATGAAATAAAGGTATATTTATGATGCAGTGTGCTCAGTCATCTTCCACATGTTCGTTGACTCAACTCTTTGACTTAAGATAATTTCCAAGACATTTCCATGTCATTCTATCACATGGAATAATTTATTTCTCTCTATTTTATTTAATTCTAGCCTAATTAAATGCCACAATTTCCACTAAACTTAGAATATGTGGGTTTTGAGGGTCCAAAACACATTATGAACCCCTCAAAGTGTGTCATAGTAAAAATTTGAGGGTGAGAGGTGTAATTTGTATTACTCATACCTCATACAACTTCTCTAGGCATCACTTATTACATTACAAATACAATTTTATCTACAATTTTTAACTTGCGAGAAATCTAAAAAATTAAAAAATAACTACCTAGACCTAACCAAATTCCACGAAATTTTTTATGTGATCTAGTATGGTAACATACATAGACTCTAGACGCTAAAATTTGTTAGGGGCTCAACTTTCAAACCGTCACCTCGGCGTTGAGGTAAAAAATGAGTGTAAAAACCCAGAAAATTATCCGCCTATGAAAAAGAAGGGATAATTAACCGGATAAGAAAAAAAAAACACTCCAAGGTGTACTCGTTTCTTGATCGAGTCCCAATATCCTAAGCTTGCTACAGACTCAAAACTCATCATTACTAGTATCACTTAGTACAATTCCTCGCAGGGTGTGGAATCTGGGTACAAAAAAGATGATGAAATGATAGAAGTAGAGTTAAAGAACTTTGTTGACTAATGATATCTGATGGTACAAGTGTCCTCCAAATCATCCTTGGGCATGGAATCTTTCATATAATCATCAGGTGACATCCTAGTGATCAACAGGTGTCACCTCTTGTTTTAGTTCCCAAGAAGAATGGGAAGTGGAGAATCTGTGTTGATTATCGGGAACTTAACAAGGCTACAAAGAAGGACCATTTTCCTTTACCCATCATTAACCAAGTTCTAGATGGCCATGCAAGGAAGAAATCCTTCTTCTTCCTGGATGGATTTAGCGGATACAACCAAATCTAGATCAGCCCTAAAAACCAAGATAAGACCACATTCACATGTCCTTGGGGTACCTTTGCTTATAGATATCTTCCATTCGGTTTGTGCAATGCCCTTGCTACTTTCCAGAGGGCAATTTTGAGTATTTTTGTTGAACTTGTTCATGACTTTGTTGAAATATACATGGATGATTTCACTCCTTATGGATTTCACTTCCATGAAGCTCTCTCCAATTTGTGCAAGGTCTTAAAGAAATGTATTGAAATGAATCCCTCTCTAAGCCCTGAGTAATGTGAGTTCTTGATGAACAAGGGGACTGTCTTTCGATAATCCATATCCAAAGAAGAGATACAGGTTGACCCAAACAAAATTGCCAGCATCAAAATGGTCCCTACCCCTCAAAAGCAAAGAGATGTCAAGAGTTTATTGGGACTAACTGGATATTATAGGAGATTCATCAAAGAATTTAGTAAAGTGGCTTCACCTTTGTTTGGATTATTGGCCAAAGATTCAGATTTTTGTTGGACCAGCAATTGTCAAGAGGCCCTTGAAGTGTTGAACGAAAAATTGACCACTACACCCATCCTTAGGGGTCCTAACTGGGTATTGTCTTTCAATATCCATATTGATGCATCAGATAATGTTGTGGGGGGGGGCCTTAGGATAAGTAGAGGATAAGTTGCGTTATGCTATCTATTTCATTAGTAAGAATTTGTCTAAAGCTGAGTTGAATTACACTGTCACTGAAAAAGACCTCTTAGTTGTAGTACATTCTTTAAACAAATTCAGGCACTATATCACTGGGTATCAAACTTTTGTTCATACTCATTATGCAGCCATTAAATATTTGATGAACAAGCCTAATGTCAATGCTAATATAACTAGATGGTTGTTATTGTTACAACAGTTTGATTTGACTATTATCGAAAACCAAGGAAAGGCCATTTTTTTGTCCAGGTTAACCTTGCCTACAGGTAATGAGGAGATGGTGGATGATCAACTGCCAGATGAACACCTCTTTGCCATCTCGATGCTTTCTCCTTGGTTAGCTAACATAACCAACTACTTGGTTGCTGGGAGGTTCCCTCCTAATCTATCATCCATTGAGAGAAGCAAGATTGTAAGGAAAAGCTCTCCTTTCACTTGGATTGGGGGCAATCTTTTCAGATTGGAACCAGATCAGATCTTGAAGAGATGTGTAAGAGAAGAGGAGTTCTTTCACATCCTCTCAGCATGTCATGATGGACCTTGTGGAGGTCATTTTGCTGCTAAAAGGACAACCTTTAAAGTTTTATAGGTTGGTTACTATTGGCCCACTTTACATCAAGATGCAAGGAGATACACCACAAGGTGTGATCAGTGCCAGAGGATGAGCAAACCCACGCCCAGGGATGTAATGCCCCTACAACTTCAAGTGACCTTAGAGTCATTTGACAAGTGGGGCATGGATTTCATTGGGCCAATTTATCCACCATCAGAACAGAAGATGTACATCATTGTGTGCACTGGTTACTTGACAAAGTGGGATGAGAGAAAGGCAGTCAAAGCAGGAACTGAGCAGAAAGTGGTTGAGTTTTTTGGAGAAAACATCTTCTACAAGTTTGGGTATCCAAAGGAGGCAGACACTGATCAAGGAGCACAATTCACATCAAATTGATTGAAGATCTCATGAGGCAACATCATATCCAGCACAAGACATCCAGTTGCTATTACCCTCAAGCAAATGAGCAAGTAGAGGTCACAAACAGAGAATTGGAGAGCATTCTCATCAACGTTGTTAGCAACTGTAGGAAATATTGGCAGAGAGACTAGTAGAGGCCACTTGGGCCTACAAGACCACTTGGAAAACCACCATTGGATTCACTCCATATGAATTGGTTTGTGGAAAGAAGGTTTTGCTTTCTATTGAGTTTGAATATAACACTTTGAGAATGGCAACTCAGTTGGACTTACACTTCACTATAGCACAGCAAGAAAGGTTGCTCCAATTGAATGGCTTAAATGAGTTCATAATGCAAGCTCTCCTACACACTGAAGTCATACAACTGCAAATGAAGGTTTGGCATGACAAGCATATCAAGGAAAAGACTTTTCAAGAAGGGGATTGGGCCCTGTTATATGATTCTAGGTTCAAAGATTTCAAAGGGGAGCTAATGACAAGATGGTTGGGTCCATACCTAGTAGAAAAGTGTCATGAAAATGGATCTGTCCAGATCAGAACCATTGATGAAGACGACATTCCCTTACTTGTAAATGGTTATAGGTTGAAGTTGTATAGAAGACCTCTATCCAAGGAGGAATTTATCAGTTCAGTCAACAAAGAATTAAATGTGATTGAGAGCTTCATAGCTTTCAGTCCAAAGCTTTCCTAGAAAATTGAAAAAATAAAAAATAAAAATAAAAAGGTCTAGATGAAAACCTCTATGAGGCATCTGAGGCCCACTCCAGGGTTGAAAACCTCTCTGAGGAAGCCCAGGAGCAAAAAAAACTGAAAAAATAATAAATATCCCTAGGTGAAAACCTCCTCTGAGGCACCTACGGCAGGCACCTCAAAGGCAACTTGTTTGTCACCCATTAAAAAAAAAGAGAGGAAAAGAACAGAAGGAACAAACTTATACCATGTTTGCTAACCTTTCTCTTGTTTTGCAGGATTGCACACAATGGTAGATTTCATGGCTACAAGCCAAAACCTACAAGCTATCATCCATCCTTTCATCCATACACCCCATCTCCATCCTCTCCACTCATATGACCATCTCTCTCCACCATCCCATTAGCAAGAAAATCAAATTTCACCTCCTCTCTGTGATGTTATAAGAAGGACCTATATTGCTTCAGGAGATCCTATAATGCTACACGAGGAGCCTGTGAACCTACAGGAGAGGGATCCAATGAGGAGAACAGCCCAAAAGTCCATAAGTGCCTCTTGGAAATGATAAAGAGTGTCCTCCACTGGTTTGCTCATCAATCATCCATCACCCATCCACTCCATTTCACCAAAAATTTGCTCAAATTTTCCACTCTATCCTACCTTTAAAAAAACACAAAAGCCATTATTTTCTATTTCTACAATGTCTACACTACTCGATCAAAGGAGAGAAAAAACCTGTTGTAATTTTTTGTGGCCAAAGAGTAGTCAACCCTGAAGTCAGCATTGCTCAAACTACCTAGATTGCCTCAAATTTTATGCCCATAAATGTGGCCTAAAGAGATAGAAAAATTCCTCCAAAAATCACAGTCAAAATTGGTCAACAACCCTTGGTCAATGCTGGTCAAACTTGGTCTGCTATCCAAAATTTCGATTCTGCAATTCAGCCCAGAAAAACTCGTCCTTCTTGCCACACCTATGAGAGAGAGAAGTTGCCCAATGTTGTACGAACCAATGAGAGGAGGAGAGAGAATGAGTGAGTGATGAATGTGCCAAATGAGGAGGAGGTACACTTGTATTTATACAAGTCGATGAGGGTGAAGTGTCATGTCTATTGGGCTTTATGAGCCTACATGATGATGAGGCCAACCTCGCCAAATGAGGAGGAGGGACACTTGTATTTATACAAGTCGATGAGGGTGAAGTGTCATGTCTACTGGGCTTTATGAGCCTACATAATGATGAGGCCAACCTGAACAAATTGTACATGAGTGGGCATAAATTCAAAATCATACTTCTGCTTGTCCCAATGAGATGATCTTTATATCAATCTTGGTCCTCTCGAAAAGAGGAATCTAATGCAATCATCATCTCCATCAAATGAGTTGTCCCAAGGTGGAATTTGGCCCTAGTTGCCAATTTTAACAGACCCTAGTTACACTTTTCAACAAAGGGAATTGCTAGGATGTAGATTTACGAGGCCTCCAAACCAATAGTAGAGTGGGTAAATGACACATTTAAGTTGTAGAATTTAACCCTTGGACCGTTGTTGGACAAAGCATAATTTGTTATTAGCTAATTCCCAAATTGTTGATTTGGGGTGGCATTGGACGTGCTCTAGCCACGAAAATTGGTGGAGAGGCTAAAGCACATGAGACCTCCAATACCTAGAAATGGTTTGAGCAGAATATAACCAATTTGGGAGATATTAAAATAATTAATATTTTTAATGAAGCCCCTAAATCTAAACTTAGGGAAAATAAAATATTAATGTGACTTAATATAAAATTGAGATAGAATGGTCCAAAAGTCATGGATCAAGCCAGATCTAATCTTGGCCATTGACTAGAGACTTAAGCTCGATCGTTGAATTGTCAACAAGAAAAGTATAAGAGGAGGCCTGAGGGTCACTTGGAAAACAAACCGAGTTGATCAAGAATTCGATTTTTTGGGGCAGGGGTTGCTGAGGAAATCGAAGGAGTGCTCAGAGTTGCAGTTGAAGGGCAGTGAATGCAGTAGAGGAGAGGCAGAGATAGTACCGAGAGCATCAGCGCAAGCGCCGAGAGAGGGTTGATGCAGAGCCAGCTAGAGGCCACGCAGAAGCAGCCAGAGGCCACACAGAGGCAGCCAGGAGCTGTGCGGAGCCTGAGGAGGGCCAACATGGGAGATGCAGAGGCTCTAGAGGCTAACGCAGAGCCCAAAGAGGCTGACGCTCGGCCAAATAGGATGATGTTGGGCAGACACTGAGCCAGAGAGGCTGATGCAGACCCTAGAGGTTGATGTTGGGAGATTTCGTGGGGCAGATTGGGGCTGATATTTGTCTCCGACTGAGAGGTACTACTGCTGAGGGAATTCTCTGTTGGATGAGCCATTTCTAGCACCCAGATTGTATTCTGAAACTACTTAATAATGAAACCCTTAGACAACAGCACCGGTTTTCCCACATTGGGTTTTTCCAGGGACATTAGTCCAAAAATAATAGTGTCACTTGTGTGCTTGTTTTTCCTTCAGTTGATGATCTGTATGTGTTGAGACTGTACTTGTATTTATTTTCAGTATTTACATGGTAAATAACTTGTTAATTAACAGAAAAAGTAGGAAGAAATAAATTAGAAAGTACAGGAAGGATTTCTAACAGTTAACCTTAGAAATTCCAACACAAAGATATCTTCCAAGCATGTCAAGAGGGTTCATGACAATGATGTTGATGCTCTAAGAAAACAATTTTTTGCTAGCGCAATTCTATTGAATGAGTATAAAGCAAGGAGATTTACCACTGATGAATTCTAAAGCATCTCTACAAGCTACCATTGCATCCATTTGAGGGAATCTTGTCCCCACTTCTATGGGTGAATTGGAGATTAGAGATTGACCAATATACTTATGCTTTATGATTTGGTTCTATTTTGTTACGTTGTGTCTAGTCCTTCAAAAGGTAATATGCATTTGTATAGGGACACAACCCCTAATTTTAGAATTTGTGAGCCTTACGTCGAATACCATAGTTGGACAACTTTAGAGTCTTTCACATATGCTAAATTATTAGACGTTACTACGACCAATATGCTTTTGTATAAGGACACAACCCCTAATTTTAGAAATTCTGAGCCCTATGTCGAATAGCATAGTTGGACAACTTAAGAGTCTTTCATATATATGATAGTTTATTGGACATTATGAACACCAAATATTTTGCTTGCTAATGTGGCATGTATAGAAAGTAACTTTTCCTTCTTGAAGTTATAATTTTTTTCATAAAAAAAAAAAAAAAAAAATCCACCCATTATATATAGAAATGATTAATGATACAACTATTTGATAGTGTTGTCTTCTGCATTATTCATATATATGCTCTTATTTATTTCAGGTTATTATGCTGGTCATCATCATTATTGTACTTTAGTCATGCTAGCATATTCATTGTTTCTTTCACTATTTTTAATCTAGTTCTTACCATAACAGTTGCTATACAGTGGGAAATTGGGCTAAATTGGTTTTATAATAAACTAAATGAAAGCAATGAACCAATTAGAGGAATAGGAGACCAATAACAAGTCATCCCTTTATAAGGTAAATAAGACGCCAACATTGAACAAAGATAGATTTTCTTGTAACTACCCATGCAAGTAGGGAACATGCGTTAGTTCTATCCACCATACCTAGCTTCTCACAATCTTTTCTCATGGAAATCAAATGCACTAAAAATAGATTGCAAGAAATCTAAAATCAGGAAAACATCAACATTAGGAATCCTTTCATTCGTGAAATATCAACATCCTAACACATCAATTTTTCCACATCCAACTATCTACATACATTGGTTAGGAAGCAGCAATGTTTGTTTGGCCTGGCAGAAAGGATTGGTTCATGAAAGAGAACAGCATGCACTAAACTGCCTAAACACTATGAAACAACAGCCAAAAAAGCAAACAACGAACACCTAGAGAGAAACTTTTGTGAGCCTCAATGAATTTATCATCAGCAAAATGCATGAGAGTTTCAGAACGCAAAATTAGGGAACAGTTTCCGTGCACAGCTTAAACAATCAACAATAACACTGACAAATGCATTATTAGTGGCATCAAGCTAAGGTGAAAATTTATGAAAACACATTTGCTGTTTATCAATGGAAAATTAGCATAGAAGCAACGGCATCAGTGAAGACGGGTGTTCAGAGAAACCAAGAGCTTCAACAAGTTGAATGCATCTTTCCAATGTTGTTTCAAAGGTTAACATTATCGTATAGATGTCTGGAGTTTGTCCTTGTGAACAAATGTCTGGAGTTTGTCCCAATGAAAGAAAAAGGGTTGACCACATCTAGATGTTTTATATTATATAACTTTATAAATGGGACTAGCAGATTATAAAAGGGTCTAGAGAGAAAATTATGAGTGCAAAGTGTCATTTTAAGACACAAAAAGGAAAAGATTTTACAATCTTTGAGAGAATTAAGCTTTGTACATTGTTGGAACTCATGACAAGCAAATATTTATTCAGTGAGAAGCATTTGGTGTTCATATGTGCAAATGAGCAAATGGACACAAGAATATGTGATCTGCATAGGCTAGCCTCAGTAAAAGTAGTCGTAATGCAATAAGATGGGCTATGTGACGAATTTTTTGGCGAATGTTTAGTGGTTTGTATCCTGTTTATCTTTTCAAGGGTTGTATATGTAATGTTAAGAGATGGCATCTTGGTTAGGCACTCTTTTCACATCAAATTCACACCAGTGGAACAAGGTCAGGACTATTTTCTGATATCAAGAAATATGGAATGCAGTAATTAATAAAGAAACTAGGACAAGGTTTATTGATGAAGCATCAAGAACAGCCAGAACAGATCAACCCAGCTTTGTGAATTAAGATAATGAAGAAGATGATGAGTTATTTGCGTTTTGTGTCTTCCATGAGGATAATAGTGTTAGAAGTGTATCCTAATGAGCATGACAACAAGGAATAAGGATGCATAAACTACAAGGATAGGTCACATGTTGACTAGAGGATTGACCAGTAGGATCAAGGTCAAGCAGAGCAAGCTAGGAGAAGGGAATTAATATGGTTGCTAGTACATGGCACAAGTATCATGTATAAGGCACGGGGGCAAGCTATAGATGCAAGGCATAAGTGGCTTCTCGTAGCTCTAAACGAATCAACTCAGAATGAAGAAACAGTAAAAGATACCTTTTTATAGCATATGGGTTTTTGGTAAAACGTGGTTCTTCTAGAAAAAACAATCCCGCTAATAAAGGGGTATTGCAATTAGGAAGTCAATCCCAGCAATCACATTAGCACCTTTGTGGGTGTGTATGATCAATCTTAAGGAAAGTGTGTATGCATGGGTGGCTTAAACCAAACAAGAAAATGTTGGATACTCACAAAGTTATGCAATAGGTTATATGCACCGAAAATCACATGAATTGAAAGGTCAAGAGTCAAAATATACTACAAACTAAAATCAAAGATAGTAAAATTGTGCCTGCATCCGTCCTTATTTCACACATTACAAGATCACCCTATCTTCCCTTACCATTTTCTGATTATAATTAATATTTCATCCATTTTAGGGCAACAAAATAATCTACCAAGTTTTGTTTACATCCAAGGTATCTCAAGATAGAAAAGTATACCATAAAATCATTTCATAATCTCGACGGCCATACACATTCCTTACCTTTGATGACAGCACAGAGAAAACTTTAGTTTGATGCTTGACTTGAATTGGGCAGTGGCGCTCCAAAAGTCTTGCAAACTTGCAATGTCGAGCATTTTTAATAAGAACCCTCAGCAAAGATAAGAGAGGAGAAACCCTGCAGAGAAATTTTAAAATCAACTACCACAACAAATTTAAGACCATGACAGGTACAAAGTTAGAATTTCCTCCATTGAAGCAACAAAGCACTCAATACAATCAAATTTTATCTTCAGAAAAGCAGGACAGTAGGTTTTCATATCACATATTAGCTAAATTAGACAACATTATAGTATTATAGTATCAAATTTAGTTTTTATCCAATTGATAAAAAAAATGGATTTCGAGAAATTGAAACCATTTTTTGTTGTTTTTTACATGGTCTTCTATAATGATAATTTCTTTCAATGAAATAATTGATTTTATTGCGCATTCTTAAAGATGACCTCATCATTAAGTAAATTATATAGAAGACATCAACAAAACAATAACAGTAGGACCATGAAGAAAGCAGCCAAAGTAAGCAACACAAGATATTACCCTAGGAAAACCCACCACGGGGAAAAATCTAGCCAACCTTTTCCTTAGAGAATCAATGCAACAAGAGATACAACAGTCAACTGGCCAATGAGATGACCAACCTCCAAAAACCAAGTCAGCCCTCCACCTGTCCAGAGAATCTCTACAACATGTCCTCTAAGTATGCTACAGAACTTGCATTTTGCCACATAGGTCAGCCTCTTTCCACAAAGAATCAACCTCAGGATCTTGGTCCTTTGTCTCTGAAATTTAGCCTCAAGGTCTCAGCCCCCTTGTCCCTGAAATTAGCCTCAAGGTCTCGGCCCCCTTTTCCTCAGACATAAACCACAAATGCAAGCCACAAGGAGATATATATGGGAGCCACAGAGAGATATATATGGCAGCCACAAAGAGATATATGCAAGCCACATAGAGATATATATGCAAGCCACAGAGAGATATATATGCAAGCCACAAAGAGCCAATTAGAGAGACCAATATGTTGCCTCAGAGATACGCTATATGCTGCCTCAAACCATCTGACACTCTGCCTCAGATCATATGCATAGATGTGAGTTGTTCTTTGCTACTTGGGGGAACAAGTAAGCGGCAAGCCCTTTATATAGTTTTTCCTTAAGCCGAACTGGTGTGTCCCTTGCTAGAGCTGACCTAAATTTAGGAGGGTTGACTTGGTCCTTTTGAAGGTAAAAATTCAAATTCAAAATATTGCATTTTCCCGTTTTTTAATGAACCTTGTAATAATTCTCTTTTGAATACAAAATAATCCTTTTTCTTGCCAACATGAAGAACATGCTTCATATAATTTTCTTTTACATATGTAACTCATTTTTCACTAGTACAAATACAAAAGAATGTTATGAAGACAAACCATAGCTACAAAATTCAAGACTCCCACTTAGCTAAGGGGGTATTCATAATGACAATTCAGATGTTCTTTGTGTACATGATCTCTCTAAGGAAAGGTTTAATTCATTCATCATCTAGGTCAACACCTTTCACCTACATCAGCATTGTCTTATTATCAGCATCATTGTCTACCATCAGCATCAGCTAGTGGCCATATCCAAGGTGATACCATACCCATGGAAATTTCATCAGCATATCAAGACTCACTCCTCTAGAGTGATCAGTCCTCAAATCCCATGGCCTCTTCCTAGGCTAAACTACTGAGAACCTCAATTAGTAAGCACTCACTCACCCTTCTTACTGAGCACTCTCGGCCAAGACCTCACTCAACCCTTCTTCGTTCGTGATTGGGTCTAGATGCTGAAAGGACCTCACTCCACCCTACCCGGTGTGTGATCAGGGTCCAAAACCTCACACCACCCTACTTGGTGTGTGTCAGGGTCCACATACTAAAGGACCTCACTCCACCATACCTGGTGTGTGCTCAGGGTCGAGGACCTCACTCCACCCTACCTGGCCTATGATCAAGGTCCAAATGCTGAAGGACCTCACTCCACCTTACCTGGTGTGTGACTAGGGTCCAGGACCTCACACTGCTTTACCTAGTGTGTGATCAGGGTCCAGGACCTCAATCCACCCTAGATGGTGTGGGATCAAGGTCCAGATGCTGAAGGATCTCTCTAAGGAAAAGTATAAATTCATTCATCATCTAGGTCAACACCCTTGACCTACATCAGCATCGTCTTATTATCAGCATCATTATCTACCATAAACATCTGTTACTGGCCATATCTAGGGTGGTACCATACCCATGACAATGTCATCAGTATATCAAGACTCACACCTCCATAGTGATCAGTCCTCAAATCCCATGGCCTCTTCCTAGGCCAAACTGCTGAGAACCTCAACTAGCAAGCACTCACTCACTCTTCTTGGTGGGGACTGTCAACGAAGACCTCACTCAACCCTTCCTAGTTGGTGATCGAGTATAGACGCTGAAAGGACCTCACTCCACCCTACCTGGTGTGTGATCAAGGTCCAGAACCTCACTCCACCATAACTGGTGTGTGATCAAGGTCCAAGACCTCCCTCCACCCTACCTGGCCTGTGATTAAGGTCCAAATGGTGAAGGACCTCACTCCACCTTACCTGGTGTGTGATTAGGGTCCAAGAGCTCACTCCACCCTACCTGGTGTATGATCAGGGTCCAAATGCTAAAGGACCTCACTCCACCATACCTAGACTGTGGACAAGGACCTATGTTGCCAGGAAATGTGGGTTCGGGTACGGGGACGGGTACATCATTTTTTGAAACAGGGTGCGTGGGTTTGTCGGGGGTATATTATAATTTATATATTTAATATATAAATATTATATTTTAAAAATTATAATATATATGAATTTATATATTTTCAACTTTAAACAAGAAAACTAAAATATTTATGATTTAAACTTTAAATATTTAAACATGAACATCATTGAACATTCAGCATTCACAATGAAATTTCAAAATTTCTAGTTTGATATCAAGTGCAAATTCCAGTTTACATATTAATAAGAATCATGATATATGTCCATTGTCATACTACATTCAAAATTTGCCTTAAGGCGTCTCCAAACAAGAACTAGGAAATTTTAAAATACTTAAATAAAAATAGCTAATAGTGAACAATGGCTTCCTAAAGTCATGTCACCAACATCTGTGTCATCAGCATCACTCAAATCTTCAGTTAGCATGCTCTCCAGGTAGGAATCACTCTCATCTTGAGGTTGCTGCTCATCCATAGCAACTGGAGGTAGCTCAATGAGGCCATCTGGTTGTATCTCCTCGTCCACACACATAGCATCATCTATGTATTGGTTCCATCTCTTGAAAGGACCCTCCTTGTACCCAGGGTCTTTTCGAGATATGGGACGAAGTGTGCTATGAATGTACACTAAGTTCTCTACCTTCTTTGAGCCCAACCTATTTCTCTTTACTGAATGGATAAAGGCATAAGTACTCCAATTCCTCTCTCAAGATGAAGAACTAGCTACCTAGAATATTAGGGTAAGCCCATTAAATTAATTAAAAAATAAAAACTAAAATGAACCCCAAAGAACCTGATTTTGGAGTTCCAAGTACCCATCATCAGGGTTCTTTGTACCCATAAAGACAAAAGAACCCAATTTTTTTTAATGGAGAACCCGGTTCTTCATAGAAGAACCTGGTTCTTATGGCTTCTTCTCAAAAGCACCAGTACCCGAATCCGGTACTTAGGGACGAGAACCCGGGACGGATTCGAGAACCCACCCCCAGGTTTGCGAACCCGTGCAACATAGTCAAGGACCACCTCATAGAGGAACTCACTCAACTCTACTTGTTGAGCACTTTGGGCCTCTTAGACATGTTACCACTCAAACTAGCAGGGGACCTAAAAGGGAATCCTAAAAGGGAAATTCCTCGATCAAGACAGGGATGGAGACATAGCCCACTATCACCTCTACTAAGGCTCCCTACTCTTTGCGGACTGTTAGACACACATGGAATGTGAACAAATATGAATGATAAAACAATAAATTTGTCTTTCTATTAACTATATAGTATAGATGTACATTTATAATACATTCTTGTGACGGTATGATTCATCTTCCAACGTCTCTTGGACTTCTTTTGATTGTTCAACTTCCACACCATAACCCGTAGTGGATTAGGTGTCCAACATTCCCCCCGTTGATCCGAAGGGTATGTGTGAGTCCAAGAGGAGAGTTGTAATACAAAAATGTGCAAAAATGCAAGGCAGCACTAGGCTAAATGTGCTCTCTGAAATGTTGGTATAAGGTGGTGGTTTAAGGATGACCATCAACACTGGAATGCTTAGTGGAGTTTCCAAAACTTTTCCAAATCTGGCAAGAAGTCGAAATCTTCTCCTAGAGGAAGTGTCCCTAATGCTTTGGAGAGGGAGACCTTCAACCTGAAAAAGGGAGGTCTACAACTTGCGGTGGTTTAAGGATGACCACCAACTCTGGAATGCTTAATGCAATTCCTAAAACTCTTCCAAAACTAGCAAGAAACTAAAGTCTTCTGCCTGAGGAAGTGCCCCCAATTCTTTGAAGAGGGAGAAGCTCACCCTGAAAAGGGAGGTCTCAACCTCGCATAGATGGTTTAAGGCCGACCACCAACCAAAGGCATGCTTAGGAGAATCTTTGTCTCTAGCTACAACTCTGAATCTGGCATGGCAAGTTGTGGCTCGGGCTCGCTTGAACCTTTGTGTCTCTGGGTACAACTATGAATTAGGCAACAAGTTCAGGTTGTGGCTCAAGCTCGCTTGATGTGGCTTTGAAGCTTGTAAATGACCATCACTTCCCCCCTATCAGAGATAAGGTGAGATGATGGAGAAAACTCAACTGCAAGACTTTTCAATACTCTAGAAGAAATTCTCACATATGATTAAAATATCTTCTCGGTTGTTGAAGCCCATTGCAAAGAAGCGATCCATCCAAGGTGAATCCTTGTTCTTGCATAAGGCTTGTTTTTGAAACATCTGTTTGAAGAATAAGTGGTTTTATGATAGTGCTCACATGGATGAAGATCAAAATAGTGATCTTTCATATGGCCAACTTTGTCACAGTGTTGGCATTTAATAATTTGTAGTGGCTGTTGTGGAAGAGGAGCAGAATCTAGAAGTTTGGAACAACTGAAGGTGAACTATCATGAAGAAATTCAACACTATGAAACTGAATGGGCTTTGAGTAATTTGGAATAAGAAAGGACATCCTTGTCATATGCAAGACCAGTTTTGTGCTTCTTATGGACAAGCTCTTCCCAAGGCCTGATGATGGGCTTGGGAAGTGTATGTTGAATTTCTACATCTTTCTGCACATCTGCTCCTTAAATGAGCACTGCATCTACAATTTCTTGTTGTTAATGGGAGTTTGTCTCAATGTTCTGAACAAAAACATGTTCAAAATGACAACTCTTCTGTTTTGATTCATCTTGAATAGGGGAGTCTGTCTCAATATGATACCGAGGATCGTTCTGAACAAAAATAGGTTCAGAAGGATGTCTTTTCTGTTGTAACTCATCTCGTTGACACTGACATTCAAACTCCAAAAATTCTATTTTCTCCAGTGTATTCTGCAGACATGTTTTAATATCACAAAGAGTGTTGTTGCTGACTATCAACGTGCTTTCAGTAGTAGACACAATTATATTTCTCAAATAATTTGTCAATTTGAGCCATAAAAACTGCACCAAATCAACAATCAATGTGTAGTAGTTCTTAAGGCACGCTATACAAATAACTAAAGAATGCTTTTAATTTCCAAATCAATACAACTTTACTTTCTACATACATATACTTCTCTCTTGGTGGTGGTTTACCCTAATTTACTGCAAGACATAAATCATCTATCAATACACTTACAACTAGCGGTCCTTGTCCTGTAGGCTGCACAGATGAGAAGCCAATCGCTGACTATTTATCTAAAGTTCAAGCTTTAGATGGACGATTAGAGTAGAGAGGAGAATAATCAAAAAACTCTTTGGACTCCTTTATTCCAAGACAGGTTGCCTATGATTTTCGACTTGACATATAATATCTTTTGGTGATCATGCTTCAACACATAAACTTGAATGAATGGTATCAATACTTGAATGGATACCTTCTCTATTGTAGAGAATCATCCACAAGAACGCCTTTTATGCAGGTAGCATGCATACACGAGCTTAATCAACACACAGTTCTCATGAATCCTAGACCAAGGTACGAGCAACATTCAACAATGGACTTTGTAATGCACTAATTCAATACAACACCATTCCAACCACTCCATCAAAGCCCACGCATCATTCACACTATTCAACGTTGAGACTTAGCAGGAAAAATTGGCGTTGAATACCCAATACTAGTCTTTTATGTCTATTAATCCTGGAGTGCACCAGGCCCTCAACGTGTAGGAAGAGCTTGACACATTCCCTCACTTGCCAAAGAAGATTCTCTCAAACCTTATCCTCCTCCTCGTTCAAAATCAGAGCAAGGGTGTCGATATGATTATGCTCCAGTCAAAAGAGCAAGCTACAAAAGTTTCTTTTACTAAAACCCATTGTTGTCGACTCTTCAAATCCTTGAGAACAATACACCATGCCTGCGTCGAGAATCAAGGCAGTGTCAACACTACATTGAACAATCAAGGCCGCCCACGTTCTATGGATCCAAGTGTTTCATAGCTTGAGTGCTTTTCCCACGAACTTTTCAATGTCAGTGTCTTGACAATAGATGCAAATGGAAGAATAAACATATACTTGTGCTCTTATTTCCCCTGAGCGCCCATAGACAACTCTTTGTGTTCCTTCTTACATGCCACCTAGAAGATTTATACATGGATCATGACATACAATGAATCACATGCTATAATGGATTTATACATTTAAAACAACTTGCAAGAGCTCATAAATTCAAGGCAAGTAATCAGCTACTTAGGCACAGTAATAATCAGAATCCATATACCAATATGCAGCAAAATGTGGATGATGTTGGCAGCATTGTTGTTGCTCTGGCATTTATAAAACGCAATCCTGGGATCTCAAAATGGATATTGCGTGATCATTTATTTCTCACACTTGGGGACGATATCTTGATGTCGTGAGTATTACCCTCATTGGTATCAAACAATTGTTGAATGGAAGAATCACATACATCTATTTAAGCAAGTGTTTGCATATATCCACAACATCCCTACAACCCTATTCAGAAGAATTGAAGAATCAATTTATTGTCGGTTGAGTTTATAACAAGAAATGCCCAAGAAGATATGGAACTTAAGTGTGAACTCTTGCCATGAATTCATGTCGTGTGATGACTCCCTTCATTCAATATAGTGAGCTTTCTAGTAGAAGCACCATCACCTAAGTAACTTGACACGGGGATTCCGGATTCGTAGGATACAGGGATTCGAGTGTCGGATTCAGACACGTTGACCCACCAGAACAGGGCACGTAGGATTCGTTATATATTATTTTATTAAATATATATATATTAAAAATTAGATATTTCTTACACAAATTCTCATTAATTATACAAATTCATTGACTTCAAACATAGATCTTCATCTAGATGTTAGTTTTATTGTTTACAAAGTAAGTTAGTAACATTATAGCATGCATAGTACATACAAAATTCAAATACATGTCACTGTCACATAAATCATAAATGATAAATCAATGAATCACAAATTCTAAATTCATAAATGATAAATCATAATACATATTCAATTCATCAATGGTCCAACAGGAGAAAGACAAGATAGTAAGATAAAGACATTGACAGTTGTAGTTTCTCAATAAGTCATCAAATCAAAATGTGTTACATAGGTAGTGTAATGCCAATGGCAAATAGATATAGAAAATATAAAACTACAGATATACAAGCCTCAAGGCAGTAGGTAGCCCATGAGCATGAGTCATCAATCCTCATAGTCATCATCAAAATCAGCATCAATGTCCTCATCATCATGGTCACCACTGTTCTCCTCTACATCCTCCTCCTCCCTGTATCCATAGTTGCCTCTACATGTGCTGGTGTGGAGGATGACCCCTCTACGGTATCATCGTCATCAAATCTAACAGGCTCTAGCACTAGATCATTGAGATCCATGTTGGCCAATGCCAACTCAACACTGTTGTCCAGACCCATATCATCCGGAAAAACATCCCACATCTTTGTCTTTCCCTTCAACCACTCTTCCCTCTGCCTGTAAATTAGACGAAGGTTGGTGTGCACATACACCATTGTCTCTGCCCTAGACTACTCAAGCCTGCTCTTCTTCACACTATACAAATTCCCATATCTGCTCCAATTCCTCTTGCAACAAGAGGATGAAGTTACCTGAGAGAGGAGCCTCATGGCTAACTGCTGAAGAGGAGGGCGTGTTGCCCCATGATTTGCCCACCAAGAATAGGGCTTCTTAGCCCCCTATCTCTAATCACATCATATCCTGCAAATCGTCAAGTGCCAATGGAAAACTCTGCAGAGGCATCCTCCACCTCATCAAGCAATGCTCTATCGTGAAAAACCTGCTTGAATGAATCTTTCCTCCCCTATGAGATTTCACCATCCATGTGAGAAGGGAATCTATGGGAAGGTCCACCATTCAGCCACTCATGGTTGTAGTATTTTGGGTTCAATGAGTGAGCCAAACAATGTAAAGTTGTGCAATTCTTGTCACATCTGCCGACAAGAATATCATGTATAGTACCACAAAAGGCCTCTAGTGATGTCTCATACTTGGGGCACTCACTCTGTAGAATAATGCTCCAATCAGACTCAATCATGGAATCCCATCCCTCATAAACCTCTCCTAGGATGGGTTTGTCTGTATCTGCAAATCAAAGTAAAGAAAGGATAGGGTCCATGATCTGAATAATTAGATCTACCCTCTCCCACCAAGCATCATCTAGCACGGTGTCCTTCACTCTTTTAGAGGCTACTTGATCTGTCTTTCTCCAAAAAGACCAAAACTCATAAATAACCATGGCCCCAAGAGCGGCCTTGACCTCCCTCAACCTCTTCAACATGATGAATGAAGAGGCAAACCATGTATCAGCAATCTTCAACAATGATAGATTGTTGTACTCCTTGTAGATAGTGAGGACATTTGTATGATTTTGCACAAAGTTATGGATATGTCGTGCATCCTCAATAATGTTACCAATCCAAAGCACATCAAAAGCAATGGTTTTCAGTGCTAAGTTCAATGAATGGACAATGCAAGGTGTCCAAAACACTTGTGGATATTTAACTTCCACAATCATGCCAGCAACCATGCAAACAGGTGCATTATGTATAATGATTTGCACACAAGAATCAACACCTACATCTTCAATAACTTTAATAAATAACTCACCCATAAATTGTGCATCCTTGTATTCTCCAAGTGTATCCACTGCTTTCAAGAAAACTAGACCATTCAAGGAAGACACCATGAAGTTGATGAGTGGGTGTCGTGCTGGATCTGTCCATCCATCAGAAACAATGCTAACCCCAGATGTTGGCCATGATGCTTTAATAGGCTAAAGCATTTTTTGCACCTCTTTTTTTGCCTTCGTCAACAATGTGGTTCTAAGCTTCTCTGAACCAGGAGGCACATACCATGATGGAGACCCGTGAGTTAGAGCTCGGCACATCTCAATAAATAGAGATGAGTGTGCAACATTAAAAGATATGAAGTTTTGATAGAAAAAGAAGGCAATGGTGAGATCAAACTCTTCCCGTTTCTCTTTTTGAAAAATCTTAGCCATTGGACAAAGTGAAATTGCCTTTCTTTTTGTTGCTTGTCCCCCAATAGAACTCTAAAATGGAAATTTAGTGGTGCCTTTCCTAAAAAATGGAAGGGGGTCATCATTCTTGGTTTTTCTTGATTTTGCAAACACATTTGCCATACCAACAGTAAACTCTTTTTCCATTTCTTTCCTCTTTTGTAAAGGAACAGCTTTATAAGCTCCAACTCCACAACCTGGTAAAGCCAACAAATGGCTTTTCACACGATAATATGTGTTTGTGAAAGTATTGTGGCAAAAGTTGCATCTCCAATGCACATTGCCTCCTTCCTTCCCCTTGGTGCAGGGCCCATCCTCTCTTGTGACATATTTCCACAAGGGATATTTCTCAATGTTATCTTTAGAAGGAAATCTTTCCTCAACATTACTTGCAGCAAACTCTGATGATATTGGGGGAGGAGAGGCATCTCCAATGGGGACATTCTTCCCCTTCCTTTGCCCCCTACCTGCTGCCCTTGATTGAGCCATGAATACTGTTAAAAAAATAAACAAAACATCCACAAATTTGTAAAAGAAATGCATATACAAAATACTGTAATAGAAATGCAAAAAATAGAGATGAAATACACTTACCTAGTGCTTGAATCTCCTTGTGGAATGCTCCAAACCCTCGGCTCCTTGCTCCAAACTTCTAACAGCAAACCCACAGCTCACTGTTTGCAAAAGGAATGAGAGAAAATGGTATTAAAAAAAGGAATGCACTGTTTTAAAGCCCGCGGGTTTCACTTTCACGGGATTCGAATCCCAAATTCGGGACACGATGTGTCCTAATGGGACACGACCGGAATTCGATCGTGTCCCGTTAGGACACGACATGTCCCGTTTTTGGGATTCGAATTCCCTCGAATCGTGTCTGATTCGTAGGATTCGAACACTTCAGCAAAAATGGACGAATCTGGTTTCATAGACCATCACCAATCAATGTTGATCCTTGATGGTGTCCAAGGTAACAAAATTAAAAAGAAAAAAACAACGATATTCAATTTCAAGCATCGATTATGGGAGAGTGCAGGAATTCATACTAGAGCTTGGTTCTTGATCCTCACTAATCCGAGGACTGGTCATAGTTTGACTATTGCCTTTTGGATCAACAGAGTATGGAGGAAAATGAAACGACTCAATAAGGTTGTAGAGAGAGGTTACAGAGAGGTTATGTCAGAGTCAGAACTAATAGGCAAAGAACTGAGAACATTTTTATTCAGGAGAGGCGTTGCATTGTCAGAGGCATCTAAATTAGCTCTGACAACCTCACTATGGCAGAGGTATTTTGAGCCTAGCTTAAAATAATACAGAAGGGAAACAACAATTAGAGCTTTGACAGGACGCAGCAGTGCATGCAAAGGAATAACATACTAAAAATACAGTTCTAAGGGGATCCAAGGTTTTCAGGCAGACTGCAGAGCGTTAGAGTAGGTGCACAGTGAGGAGGAGCATTTTACATGCCAAGCTGAGAATGGCAGCAAAATAATAGATGGAAAAGCTTAAATGCACACGAATGCCACAAAACTAGTGGCTCACACAAGATTGAGCAGGTTAGGAAGGTACCCGCTCTGATACCATGTTAGACACACATGGAATGTGAACAGACAAGAATGATAAAACAATGGATTTTCTTTTCTATTAACTATAGATGTACAATTATAATACATACTTGTGAAAGTTGGATTCATCTTCCAATGTCTCTTGTACTCCTTTTGATTGTTCAACTTCCACATCATAACTCTTAGCGAATTAGGTGTCCAACACGAACTTTCACCCAATGGGAGGAGACCCAATGTATAGACAACCACTTGTGAAGGATAGCTCAATAATGGATATGAAGTGACCTCAATGATCCTTTCCTAAAAGAGAGTAAAGAGTGGGGCTTGCTTGCTTCTTAAGCAAGGTACAAGGCTTTCTAGGAGGAGGTGAGGATTTAAGGGCTAGGTTAAAGCAATTTGACTTGTGAAGGTGATCCCCAATCCCTAAAATCTTTGCAAAATTTGTGTTCCCGAGTTGTCTTTGAAGAATTGACTTTGATGACAAATGGGACCACATGGGACCAAGTGGACCCAGCCTAGGTTAAGAGGAGGGAGTATAGCAACCAATGATGGTCTTAACCTAAACAAGGAGGGGAAAAGGATCAAAGAAATAATTTCCACTTAAAGGTGCCAAAATGATCCTATGAGGTACTAGGCTAGGGAAACTCAGGGCAAAGTTTGATCTTAGGGCTAAGGCTTGGGATATATCACAATCCCACAGTCGAGATTTCTTCAAATTTGGAGGAGACCTTGAGGACAAACCAGCTAAGGAGAGACCAGGAGATTGAACTTTGTCTATGGGCATTTTGATGGGTAAATGATGCGCTAGGTGACGCAGCGTGGCTAAACCTACAAAGAGGGAGGGAAAGGTGGAAAAAATATGCTTTAAGTTGATCACCTATGGAGGACCAGTGCCTAATCCTTTGGGAGAGATGGAGTCATGGAAGATCAAGAGTTTGGATTTATTTCCACTTGTCAAGGAGGCCTAGAAAGCAACTTTGCTGGGCATTAGGGCTTAATGGAACGAGCTTCAAGGTCTTTATACTTCATTTAACAATATTTGGTGACTTATCAAGACAAAATGTCTCTAGGAACATTCATTCATTCAAACATGGCCCATACATAATATATCACTATTTCAAGATTAAATTTCCACAATTTTGTTCCAAGAAAAGCAACAAATTAACCCTATAATAACGAAAATCCCAATATCATGAATGTAGCAACACAAAGAATCAAAATAGTGTTAACATAGTACTTACATGTAATAAGAATATATCCAATCACCAAGATATGCCAATCATAGAAGCTCCAAGACAAAGAAGATTAACCAGACATTGAAATTCATCCATTCATCCCAAAAATCGCATCCACAAGAGATAGCGAAAATCTCACAACTAGTATGATCCAATCCAAGTGATGATTCAAAATGAATTCACATCACTCCTATTTATACACTTCTTAGGAGTTCGAATTGCCTAATTAGGCCTACATTAGCCCCTAAAATGAAAAAAAGTGCAAAATAACCAACTTTTGGTGACAAGCCCACCAAACTAGCTACAAAAACAAAATAATAAGCCTCTCAAGAGGTCAAATGATGAATAATACGTGTCGTTGGGCCCTCCAAGAGGCCTGATGAAGTCCATAAGTGCCATACTGATGAATAGGGCTCTCAAAAGTGATGGACAAGAGGGTGGCCCCTTGTTCTCCAAACAGTAAACCGGTGGTGCTCCCAGTTAGTGTGGGGGCACCCAAATAACCTCATGGGTCTCCAAGTAGATCGAATATGCCTACAGACCATCTGTAGGGGCTCAGATGATAATATAAGTAATTCCACATCAGCATACAAGTCCTAGGTCATCTGCCAAGTCCATCGTACAATTGTGGGGCCAGCTGGGCATGATGAACCAGATGCATCTTCCTCGTCCAATAGGTGAATCTTGAGCAATCTCTTACCATCTCTGGGGACGGATGGAGTCTTGTCTACGGTTGTGGAGGCCCATGGCTCACACACCCTACATGTGCCAATGCAGCCCTCTGGAGAATTAGGACCCCCTATAGGGAGACAAAACTCAGAATGGAGACCATCTACAATCCTGCATAAGATTCAATGGGTCCCTTAGCCTTCCAGCAAAACAAGTCATTCAACTAATCGAGTAAAAGAGCTTACAAACCACGGACAACAAGTGGACACTTCATAATGGCATGCCCTTTCATAATGGGCTTTAGCATGTGCCAATGTCTCCAAGTTCCAAAGGGGGTTAACCAAGTACCTTATTAGGTGGTCTCTACCTTTAAAGGAGATAGTATGTCCAAAGTACACCCATCAAATGGTGGTGGCATGTGACAAAGAGGTGAATGGAATAGGGAATGAAGAGACGCAATCCTAAGCCACATATCGGGGTACAAGGGTAGCCAGAAAAAGGGAAGCCGACACCTGGGTATATAATGTATAGGAGGGAGCAATCGTGGTACATGAATTGCCCTGACCTTGATTTTTCCACCCTTCTTTATATGCCTTTTCCTTTTATGATATTTCTTTAATTAATTGCTCAGGGCTCAAAGGATAAGAGCATGATGTCTATGATATAGCAGTGAATACCCCCTTTAAGGTAGGGCGATTCATTACCCACTAGGGATTGGGACAATCATGGGTTCCTGAATGATAAAAGAGGCTCATCTAGAACCTATGGAAGCAGGGTGATGGCCATGGATATGGGGTAGAGCTCATGTATTGGCTTTTGCCCACGTGGTAAATATATTTGTCTCGACCATCTTTTGCATCTTGTGGTACATTTTCTTGTTGAATGTGGCCATTTACGCTTTACTTTTTCTTTTCAGCTACTTCAACTTCTGGGGCATCATTCCAAGCCTGACCCAAGATGATGGTAGCGAAAGGGGAGGCTAACCCTGTATGAACCCAGTGAGGAAATGTGGACCCATGTGGGAAAGATCATGAAAGGGGTTATAATAAATGGAAGGGGAGTGATATATGTGGATAAGGGAGCGAGACCACACACCCAAAATCGGGGTTTCCCATGTAGTACCACCCTAAAACCAAATGGTCAGTAAAGTAGATCACATGGGACTAAGATCCAAGGGTAACATCCAAAAGAGGTCTAGGGGACAAAAGCACAGACCTAGCCCACTCTTTCCGCCGAATCCCCCCATTAGTTCATGCCCAGAAGTATCCATGTTAAGTAAACTCAATACTCAATTACCAAATGACAAGACAAACCTTTAGTTTCGGGAGGCCCACCTTCAAACATACGATCAAGACATATGGGTGAGGGACCACATGGCTAGCTCAAGTGTTGGAGTAATGGCACAATGAGCTAGTTGGGGGATGCAAGGGGTTGTTAGCTACTGGCTGAGGACAATCTTGGGGAAAAAAATTCTCCTAGGGATATCACTCACGAAGTGGTCGGTAACAGGACCCATCCTCCCTACTAGGAGAATGCCAACTCATGTTGCAGACATATCAGCAATCCCTCTTAACAAGATGGATAATCTTCACACGCCCCAACTTGTCTCTGAAGCACACAAACTTCTCCCTGGGCAACAACTTCGTCATAACATCAGTTATCTACTCATCAATGGAGATATACGCAAGCCTTATTGTTCTCCTCTGCACCATGTCATTTATGTAGAGATAATAGGTCTCAAGGTGCCCTAACTAGTCATCATGTTGCCGTCGACACCTGACTGACCAGTCATGCAAGCTACAGTCATATTGTTTGCCTTTCATGTTGCAACATACTCGGCCTTTGAGAGCACAGATGTTTGCTTCCTGCTCATTCACGAGATCCCAATCAAAAGCGATATACAAACTTCCTTTGTTTTTAGCACAGTTGAATTCCTGCAGTTGTACATCTCTTTTGTGCCATGACCACCTGTACCATGTCAGTGAATGCCTTGGCTTCAACCGTAACTTGATATGCTTTCTTGATCCATCATCTTGATTACATCGATTACTCTAGCAGATCCTTATTTGCTCCCTCTTCCCTTGGTGATATCAAATATCTAGTCAATATCCTTCATTTGAATCCAAGCAAGAGTTCCTGGAGGATCTATGACTTCTCCCTTCGGAGCAAATCTTTTGGTCAATGCAACTCCCTCTGACATATGAGCTTTTTTGTTTCCGTCAACAATCCATGTAGGATCAACCTTAATCCACCAATTCAAGTGCATCAACTCTGAGGAGCCTAAACAAAACCATCCTTATACTCACAAGTGGAGGACATCTTCATGTACCTCATTATCTTGAGGTAGTTCACTTCTTTCATCGAGAAGTACAATCTAATAGAAGTGTACCTAACAAGATGTCCCTTCATAGCATTCTTTCACTTTGAATTTTATGCCATCCAATCATAACGCATTTTGCTCCCTCTGAGTCCATTATAATATATCAACACAAAGAATCTCTTTGTCACCACTTTGCTCTTGTTCTTCCATCTACTGCCGCAGCTTTGGCAGCCTTCATTATGTAACTGCAATCCTTGTTAGGAGGTCAAGGAAGAACAATCACAACCAAGAAAATAATTCAAAAGACGAGACTAATTACTAGTAATAATCAAATAAGAGAGATGTAGAGTACTTATCTTTTGGGAAGATATTAACTCCCTCTTGATCTTTAGTCTTCTTGCATCCATCAGTAGTTTTAGTGACTTCATCCATATCATCATCATCATGTCATTCCTAACTAGGGTTTCTTCTTTTAGTGGAAATGTAATATAAACCCAATTCTAGGATTTTGTCGGTAAACCCTAGAGCTTCCAAGCCATTGTTGTTGCTAAGGTTTACAAACCCTAAATATCCAAAAACCCTAGACTTGATTTATGCATGATGTTTTTTTATGATTTCCTTCAATTAGAAGTTCATCAAATATCCAATATTAAGCAATTGATAATAGGAATACTTCTTCAATTCTTGATGACATCTTAAGTCAAATAATGGTACCCTAGCATAATTTATGCTCTGGATCTAGTTCTAGTAGACTTCGCAAAGTATACTGGAACATTGAGTATTCCAATAAGTCCACCATCTGACTCTTATCTCGTGAAGATTTCATTCACATGTGACTATGCCTTTTTGGTCACTTTGAATGTCAAGTGTTGTTATTAATTTTCTAGGTCATAATATTATCCAAGAATATGTTTGAATAACTTACTATTATCCTTGACCTAGTTCTTTGGGTCAAACACAGATTCGGTCTGCCAAAGAAACTCATTTGACTCAAGATGACCTTAGTTTTCAAACTCAAACAGAGACTCAGCCCCATATTCTCTGTATGCCAACTTTCTCCATTACGATGAGCTAACCTCAAAGGAACATTACTTGAGTGCTCATCTATGATGCATATTTTCCAAGGTCTAATTCTAAACACTATGCAACATTTTTCAAAGAACAAACAGGTCAGATATAGACATTCATTTTTCACTTGCCTAGATTATGATGTTGTCCTCAACGATGATTGAAGATCATAAGTGAGATTTATTGTAAGTGAAGGAACTCCTTCAATTTGAATCCAAGCAAGAGTTCCTTGAAAGTTTCTTTTAAAGATACTTTACAGTCCCTCAAACGTATCATTAATGGAGATCACAAGTCTTACTACAGACCCCTTAGACTCATATCTGCTCCTCAACAATATTGTCACAAAATTTATAAATGTCACCTTGTGGACATGCCTTTCAAATTTCATTGCCATTTGGATCTTTGGCTTCCTTCTTTTATTATACATCGAGATCTTTGCTTTCACTTCTAAGGCTTCTTGGCCACAAATTCTGAGATTAAGGGTTGGCTTGATTACAAAAACTAATAACTTTCGGCCCAAAAAATTCCTTCCAAATTGGTCCTGGACATTGTTCTTCTTTGCAGACTATTAGTCATACTTCTAGTTTGATGGACGTTCTAAGGCACTTTGAATACTACTAGGGTTGTGACATAATTCTGCAAAATTTTCGACCTCCAAAGAGTCGAGACCATTCAAAGTTTGTAAAAAATTTGGGCTAGCGATCGTTCTTTTCAATCATAAACAAGGAAACAAATCTTCACTTTTGACCTTACAAGCTCCTCTTCAACCTCACTATGATACTATGTTGATTTTTACATGGTCTTCTATAATGATAATTTATTTTGTTGAATTAATTGATCTTATTACACGTTCTTAAACATGACTTCATCATTAAGTAAATTATACAAAAGATATCTGCAAAACAAAAACAGTAGGACCATGAAAAAGTATCCAATGCAAGGAACACAAGATATTACCCTGGGAAAACCCACCATAGGAAAAACACGGCCAACCTTTTCCTTAGAGAATCAATGCAACAAGAGATTTTGTGATGACCAACCTCCAAAAACCAAGTCAGCCCTCCAATTGTCCAAAGAAGTTTTGCAAAACGTCCTCTAAGTATGCTACAATACTTGCATTTTTCCACATTGATCAGCCTCTTTCCACACAGAATCAACCTCAGGATCTCGGCCCTGTCTCTGAAATTTAGCCTCAGGGTTTCGGCCCTCTTGTCCCTAAAATTAGCCTCAGGGTCACAGATGCAAACCACAAGGAGACATATATGTGAGCCATAGTGAAATATATATGCCAGCCACAGAGAGACATATATGAGAGCCATAAAGAGAGATATATGCAAGCCACAGAGAGACATATACACGACACAAAGAGATATATATGTGAGATGACCAACTTCTAAAAACCAAGTCATCCCTCCAATTGTCCGAAGAAGCTTTGCAACACATCCTCTAACTATGTACTTGCATTTTTCCACATAGGTTAGCCTCTTTACACAGAAAATCAACCTCAGGATCTTAGTCCTTTGTCTCTGAAATTTAGCCTCAGGGTCTTGGCCCTCTTGTCCCTGAAATTAGCCTTAGGGTCACAGATGCAAGCCACAAGGATACACATATGTGAGCCACAGATATATATGCAAGCCACAGAGAGACATATATGCAAGCCACAAAGAGATATATATGCAAGCCACAGAGAGACATATACACGACACAGAGAGATATATATACGAGATGACCAACTTCCAAAAACCAAGCCATCCCTCTAATTGTCCAAAGAAGCTTTGCAACATGTCCTCTAACTATGCTACAATACTTGCATTTTTCCACATAGGTCAGCCTCTTTACACAGAGAATCAACCTCATTATCTAGATCCTTTGTCTCTAAAATTTAGCCTCAGGGTCTCAGCCCTCTTGTCCTTGAAATTAGCCTCATGGTCACAGATGCGACCCACAAGGAGACATATATGCAAGCCACACAGAGATATATATGCAAGCCACAGAGAGATATATATGTGAGCCACAGAGAGACATATATACAAGACACAGAGAGAGATATATGCGAGCCACAAAGAGATATATATGTGAGCCACAAAGATATATATTCGAACCACACAGAGACATTCAAGAGACAAATCCATTGCCTTAGAGATATGCTATATGTTGCCTCAGACCATCCGAAACTTTGCCTCGGATCATATCCACAGATGTGAGTTGTTCTTTACTACTTGGAGGAATGAGTAGGCCCTTTATATACTTTTTCCTTATGCCGAAGGGGTGCATCCTTTGCTGGAGCCGACCTAACTTTAGGAGGGCTGACTTGGTCCTTTTGGAGGTAAAAATTCAAATTCAAAATATTTCATTCTCCCACTCTTTAATGAGCTTTATAATAATTTACTTTTGAATAAAAAATAATCCTTTTTCTTGCAAGCATGAAGAACATGCTTCATATAATTTTTTTTAACAAATATCATTCATTTTTCGTTAGTACAAATACAAAAGAAATTATGAAGACCAACCATAGCTAAAATATCAACATTTTTTAACCTAGCCTTTACTACAATAAACTTCCAAAATATTAAACTACATCCAAGTTAGTTTCTTTAGAAAGTTTCTTGGACCATTCTAATAAGATTTTTTCATTTCCTAATAACAAAGCTTCATGTTCTTCTCAATAGTTATTTCTTATATTGAGTATCTACTCGACCTCATAGGCATACACATAATATGACTATAACATTGTCAAATCAGAAAAATGACATCATCAACTAGTTTATGCAAACAACCTAGATGAATCATAATCTAGGTCAGAAATTGTAATATTAATTTAATTAATTGGTGTTTACAGCGATTTGAAAAGGTACATTGTGCCTTGGAAACAACGTGGAACTGCTATTATGCATCAGAAGCTATTGGGATCTACTTCAAGATATCTCCAACTTCAAATATGAATTGCAAATTGACCGTCAAGTCCTTGTATAATAAGAATTTGTACATAGGCACTGTTGCTGCAAAATCTTGCAGGCCTTGGAGACGGAAACCCTGCAAGGTATAAACTAGACCAAGAGACAACAATGGGGTTGTGGCCCATTGTCACCACAACTAATACCCCCTACTCTTTACAGATTTTCACCAAAGGGAGGAGTCCAAGTATGTGAGATCACCTAATGGATAATCTAAGGTTAGGATCTAAGGTGACACAATAAGTCTTTCTACAACAAAGGCACAATTTAGGTTTAAGGCTCCAATGGGAGGCAATTTGCTTTCCTGGTAGGGGACTATTTGATGAGGCACAAGACTTAAGGTTTGATTGATGGGTTGAGTGTTGGGGTAACCAACGACAAAGGCTAGAAGAAAAGGTTTCCAACAATGTATATTAGCAAGTTCAAGGCTCATGAAACCTTCAAGAAGACCCCAAGTTGAAGGAAAGTAAAACTAGGGTTTCCCTCTTCGGGAAAACAACTAGGGAAAGAGAGTTTATGTATGAAATTGAAGTGGACGCCCTACAACAGGATAGATTTTGTGGCAAATACTATTCTCTTGATGTTTAAGCTCTTCAATTCCTAGAACTCACCTTGCCTAGGGATTCACGTTGATCCCTAGTTCACTACCTTAGCCTTAAAGGGGCTTAAGGAGAGAAGAAATGGATAAGAAAGGTAAATGATCACCAACCAACTGGACCAATCCCTTGTCCCTTGGGAGAATGGAGTTTAGGATGAGATAGATAAACTAAAAATGTTTCTAAGGAGGCCAAAATTTGATGCCCTAGCAACAAAACTTCAAGCATCTACCTATTCAATGCAAAAATGAATTTTCATGGGAGAGCTACTAGGAGTTCACCACTAGGACAATTCATCACATGTTATGTATGCGTAATGTATACAATATTAATCTAGATAGCAATTCAATTAATCTTCAACAAATTAGGGCACAATTTAGCATGACCTAGAATCAATTATTCCATACATTAGACATATACAAACAAATATTCAAAAATTGAGTGCACTCACAAGATAACATGCAAGATTTCCATCCATTAGACCAAAGAATAGCTCCAACGAATACCCAAGATCAACTTCAAATATCAAAATGCATCCAAGATTTCCAATTCATCCACAAAAGAACAAGTCTAAATTCCTCTAATGAGGCTGAAAATCCAAGGGGTGTGATGATGACAGGTTACAATGACATGTTTCTAAATTTGATATTTATATGAGGCATATGAATGCCTATTTAGCCTACAAGCCCTTCTAAACATAAAAATAATGTGCTAGGTCCCAAGTCGACCTAGTAGCCTTTGACAAATTAAATAAAACTTCATATGTGCAAGCCAAAATGCTGACATCATGCTAGTGTGGGCTTGCTTAAGGCAAGGGTTGAGGGCAATATATGCCTTCGCAAGTGTAGAGGCCTTCTAAAATCATCACCTAGGGGTTGGCCCCTAGATCCATGTCATAAACATCTTATGCACCCCAACGTTGGGTTTGGGGCACAAAATGGGTCTCATGGGTCTTCGTGTGCTCAATATGCCTAGCTCTGCTCCAACTTAGGGGCTCTCAAGATGGTACTAGCCCTTTCATGTCTCACAGTATGAGACCATCCTTATCTCGGCCCTGGATCAACATCCTACCTTTGTTATCACTACTAAGCCGCTTGGGGGCATGCTGGTCCAGGTGCATCATCCCATAAATGTAAATGATGTAGGGCAAAGTGCAAGAACATTGCGGGTGTTGAACATGCCCATGGATACAAGTGATGCTATACAACTGTCCCGAGGCCCATGGCTCTCAAAGCCTCATGTATGGGTGTCAATATGTCCCTCTGGAGGACCTGGACCGCAGTTAAGTTACCAAAACCTACATGTTAAAAGACACTACATCAACATAGCAAGCTCATGAACTTTTCTTGTGGAGGAGAAATTTCAGCTAAGGAGAAATTTGTTGCAATGAAGGAGAACACCTCCCTCTCTAAGAGAGAGTGTTGATTTTTTGTGTAGCATCGGAGGTATTCCCGCATGCCCAAGTCGGCTTACAACAATTATGTAGAATAAAATTAAAATTTTGATTTTTGAATGACAAGTCGACCCAGAATAGTCAAGTCGTCCTAGGAGGGTGAAGGGACGTTCCCCTTGGGTTATTTCACCCCATTCGACTAGTATATATAGATGATGTGACATTTCATTTTCTCCAACCAACGAAAATTGAAAATCTGAGCATGAACAAGCCTTTTTTGGAGATCAGCCTTCTATCTTAGTATCTCTCTTGGTCACACACTTGAAGAAGACTTTAACCGAGTTCTTGGACAAGCTTGACCAGCATTCTTGTACTGTCACATGTGTGAACAGAAGGAGGAATTTGATCGCAGCAATTGACCAAGTTTGATTATTTGACCAAGCGGATTTAACTGTGGTTTGACCGAAATCTGTACTACAATTGACTGCAGGGTTGACCATAATTGACAATAGGAACTGACAGCAGGGTTGACCACAAGGCCAAACTTTGACTGTAGGGTAAAATTTGACAACACGCTGACTATTTTACCAGTGTTGACTTCTTTATTGTTTTCACTAGTTTGACTAGCATTGACTTGCTGAAGATTTCACCAGGTTGACTACTATTTGACTTGGATTATGGACACAAATTTCTAGACAAAATTGTTGATTTTGTAAACCTTCTTGAAGAGTAATTTCTCCTTAAGAAAAGTTGTTGGGTTTTCTCCCATAGTTTGGTTTCCAGGGTAAATTTTGTTGTCCCTATTGTGCATGGTTGTCTTTCTATGATCTTTACTATTTCCACTGTATTTACTTTTGAGATTTTCTTAAGTATAACTATTCAATGATAATAGTGGCATAAAATACTGGTAGGAAATCATTAGGAGTAATTATCTGGCAAAAAATCATATTGTACTATACAGCTTGTAGAAAATTCATCACTACTTTCCATAGAGGATTATAATACATGTAGTTCATGTGATGCGGACAGATTGAGGCTATATAAGAATTTTTTCAAGCTTCATAAAATAAATTAGAAAGAGAAAATCACAAACCAAGATAATGGTCCATTTAATGGAACATTGATTCGTGTATCCATCCACAAACACTAAATGATCCAATGGAAAACATATTCGCAATCTAATGCCTTAGCTAACACTAAAGCAATTAAAAGGAGACATTTTAGACATAAAAAAATAATGAAGTCCAAAAGCTTTTAGCTCACTTGCTTAGTGATTCAAAACCCTTAGCTCCACCGATAAGGTCTTCGTGGCATGCACATGCATTGCAAAGGCAGGGAACCTGTAACCCAAATATAAGGATAAAAAGTTTTTTTGCACCAGCATTGCTTGGTTTGATCACATTCAAGATATCTAAAGTATTGTTAAGGTCACATTCAAGATGTTTGCAGTGTTGCTAAGAACAATAACTATTGTTAGTGTCAATAACCATTAGGGGTGAAACTTGTATTTATTCATCAACTTTTCACTTGCGTTGATAGTTTCCACCATCTAATTTTCTAATAATCATAAAATAATATATAGAGATATGTAAAATGCAAGCGGTGAGCCATTCTTTGCGACTCTTGCAGTCCCCTCCAGAATTCACAAGACATGATGCTCCATAGAAACTTCTTACAATAGGTAGAGGTATACTTCATTTTTCTTGTTATATATGGCTGCATCTTATGTGTGCACAAGTAGTTTCTCTACGCATGTACTTTTACTTTGTTCCTTTGTTTCAATCATGTCACTTTAACTCGCACAACCAAGAAATATTTTAGGTTATGGGAATTCTTTACAATCAATTCAGATGCAATATCTAGTCTCACTATTGATTCACATTTGAAATCGAATAAATGAATAAAATAGCCATGATCTCACTAATGTTAATCCTGGAGAAGAAAAGTAAACTGAAATAAATGCTTTTAAAGACCATTTGCTTTACTTAAATGCAACTTCTTCTCTGAGTATTTAGTGAGAAACAAATTGTATTTGCTGAAGAATATTAATGTTGGAAATTTTAATGAAAACTCATTACACAGTCCATAATGTAATAGCATAGGAGTGGATAGAATATTGTTTCCATGGCACAAAAATAAGCATGAATAGGTTTTGGCTGCTTGTTGCTCTTGCACCACTTCTTTAGCACAAGTGCTACATTGAATTTGTAGAGAAATCTAGTGTGAGGTTGTATTGCAACATTAATTAGAAAAGGAACCAAAGCATTATGCAAAAGCCGTACTATAAACCAGCAAATTTACAATCGTATCTAAAGTTAACAAGTTTGGGTGTATTACCATGCACCTAGAGCACCAGTAGTGCTTTGCAAACTAAAATTTGTTCACTTGACAATTTTGACTAATTTTTGTAAAATTCTACTATGGTATCACAGCTAAATTTGATCCTGAGAAGTTCTTAGTGGAACTATTGTCATTCTAATCCTAAATGAATTCATGTTATGATAGTCAAATAGCAAAGTTTCATAGTATTAGTAATCAAACTTTGTTGGCAGTTGTTATGGTATGGGGAATCTATTAAATAAGAGGAAGAAATGACATACATTTCAACTACTCGTCTTTTTGAAGTGGAATTGGATGAAAGGAACAATTTAATCTAGACATTCAAAATGTAGAAAATATTCACAAAGAAAAAATTATTGAAATTTGTTGAAGGCATAGAGGACACTCCAAATGAAGTTGCAGAAATAGAGAAGTTTGCAGTTTAAGATAAATAAATGCAATACATCTTAAACCTACCATTAGTTTTACACATCATTCCTCAAATCTAGAGTGGAGAGAGAACAAGAGCAAGAAAGATCTTAGAATTTTAGGTAGCTAGGAAGGTATTTTTGAGAAGGATACTCACCAAAAGCGATTGGTTGGGCAATCTACCCAAAGCAGTGGGTTTAGGACCAAAAGAAAATAATTATTTATTCTAAAGGGTTAAGACGCCAAAACCCTAAGTTCTAGTGGCTTCCTAAATGACCCAAGAGAAAGTATAAATTGAGGAGAGCCAAAGGAGAGACTCATTGTGTGCAAGAGAGATGTGGCTTCTCTTGTACAAGGAGTGCCCTAAGAGGGTCGAGTTTTGCCTATGGAGGTCGAGATAGATGCCCTTAAGAAAAGACGCAACTCTTGTTCTAAGAAGGCCGAGTCAAAAATCAGCTAAGGAACGAGGTTTTGGAGGGTTAGAAATCAGGTCAAGTTTGATTTAAGGCCTCACCAAGGCCAGAGATGGAGATCTGTCCATGTTGTTGAAGTTATGAAGGAGGTCAAGGGTGACCAGATGGACTGAAGGAAGGTCGAGGGCAAGGGTTTTCATAAGTGTGAACAAAACCAAAAATAGCAACTCATCTTGTTGACGCAAAAACCCAAGAGTAGTCGCAGCAAGAAGGGGCATAAGTTTATGGTTTGTCTTGTGTTGGAAGAGGCTGAGTTTTCCTAGGTAGATAGCCCAATAATTCTATGTGTGATCCACGACCTAGAAGGGCTTTGTCCAGGACAAGATAAGGTGCAAGAGGCCACCAAACATTTTGTCTAAAGTGTGAGTTTTGTTCTTAGTTAGGGAAGAGGGTCAAGCACTAAAGAGTGGCCTAACAAGCCTCAAAACAGCTTGTTGTGGAAGGTCGAAAGGCCTTAGAAGTCTCGTTGAATTCATGTGACAAGCCTGGCCCTAAAAGAGGCCAACAATGGCCTTGAATAGCGAACGGAAGCAACGAAGTACCTCAAAAAGAGAGGAAGGTCATGAGACAACATGGAGGGTTAAAGTGATGAAGGAGTTGGGTTGTCGAGTTGGAGGTTGGAAGTCCATTCAAAAAAGAGTGCTTTAGACAACAAAGAAAAACGCAAGATGTACAGTGACTTAAAGAACCAAGCCACTATGAGAAGTTGAACGTGTTAAAGGGTTGATTATACAATGACCTTAAAGAATGTAAGTCATTAGGAGTAGTTGTAAGTTATGGAGTTGATTATGCAATGGTTTGAAGGACTAAACTCATTATGAGAAGTTGGGTATGCAAAGGAGTTAAAGGAGTTACTTCTCAGTGTGATGAAAGCAAAGGACAACCAAGTGTCAAGAGAAAATATGGACTGAAAAATCTAATGGTGAAAGGACATATTCAGCAAGTTGTTTGTTTTGTTCTTGTCCTCTTTAGGCAGATTGAAGATCTCAAGAAGCAAATCTTATACCTGTGAAATTTTTAACATTGTTGCAATTAACTAGTTATTATCCGCCTATCTTTCAGATATTATTTGTCTTCTGCAATTAGATGCAACAAACACTGAATAAAACACTACTGCAACATCACCAAAATTAAATCACAGGAACAAAAAAATATCACATACAAAATAATAGACACCGATATTTTTTGACAAATCATCACTAGAAAAACCACAGTGCGGGGAAAACCAATTCTACAAATGAGGGTTTATATTATTAATTCTTCAGAAATCAAGGATCACATAAATTACTTGCCTCTTACTGGCAAAACTCCGGCAATATTTTTCCTTCACATCTATTGGTAAAATTGAACTAGAAATTTAAGATTTCCTTTTGCAAAGCAACTCGGCCCTCTTTGTGCAACTCGCACTTCCTCCAGCAATTCGCACTAGCCACTGGAAATGAGCATTGTATCTTCCAAAAGCTCGCATTGCCTCTAGAAAAACAACTTAGTGAACTTTTCTACCTCCAACAACTCCAAAACCCCACTTGCATTTCTTACAAGAAATCGATCTGGCAACTGGTAATAAAATCGAGCCTTTGGCAACTAGCATTGGATAAACTGGCAATTCACACTGATTAGATCAACCTCCCTCTACAAAAATAATTTGGCCCCCTTCCTTTCTCAGAAGAATGGAAACTCTATGAAGAATTTCTCTAGAGATTCTCTCATCAATTTCTCCTGCTAAAACCACGTTGTCGATGTCCTCCACGCTATCACTACAAATTTGCTTGTCTGAATCATCTCCAAGGACCCCATCGATCTCCTCTTACAATCTCTCATTGAACAATCAATAGCCACAATCTAATCTCAATCAATCACTAAGATCATGTTGACCGCATCACATGACGTCTCTAGAAGTCACTAGAGGAAAATTGACTTGTCTCAATTAATATTGATTAATTGACCATTTTTCCTAAGTTAGACTTAGGAAAATAATTAAACTGGCTAACTAAATCTAATTAAGACAATTTTCCTAAGAAACATTTTTTGGGTGTTGGAGATAATTAATCCATTTGTGCTTCTAGCCTCATACACACCACCTAAGACTAGAACACGTGTGCGAGCTACACAAACTAACAAAGCCCTAATTATATACTATGTCTACTAGTTGTACTAATGATCTGGAGGGCCATGATCCCTAACACAGGAGCCCCATGATTATTTTATTGATGGACTAATAAAATAATCGAGCTTTCCACTCAAATCTCTGTGTACTTAATTGATTTCACTGTTGAATATTTCCGCTATGCAAAGCGCTTGCAAGTTGAGGATTCCTAGTGTGTTTATGTGTGTGATTAGGCATAGACAAGATCTAGGGCCTAAGGAAAAATCAACAATCTACATTACAAAAGCTTTTGTTAAGCAAGCCCCATCGTAACCCTCAAACCTCGTATTAAGCCCTACATATTCAGTTCTTGCATTTCTATTGTCATATTGTTATGTAGGCTAGAACCTCTCATGCTCTAATTTTATTATAATTGTACCCTTTGTCTTTTCTCTCTCTCTCTCTCTCTATATATATATAGACACACACACACACTAAGGAGACACAACAAATCATATTGGCTGAATTTGGTGCACAGCCCTTCTGCCTTGAGACAGCCTTCAGACTGGTCTCCTTTCTCCACCGAGTTCGGAGCTTCGCAGACACATTGAAAGGACGTGACAGGTACCCTTATCTAGCCTACTGCTCTTCTGAGGCCATCGACCGCACACAACCAGGAAAAACCAAATGTTGGTATACAGGGGTCTCAAAGTTCCTCAAGGCAGTGGGACTCCATATAGATCACCTCCCCCCCATTCGGTACTCCTTGAACAACCCCAGAGGACTCCCCCCCAGGCAGGAACTAAATAAGATCATCAAGGAAGACATCTACAGGCAGTTTATCCAGGTCACATGGATTGACCCCCCGGGGGGGGCTGCGTCCAAAGATGGCTTTCTATGCAGAGCACTTCTTCAGTATCAGAGACGGGCTTATAGTTCGCCCCCAGTACACGCTTCGGCATTGGATACATGCTCTTCGGATCCCCCTCGGGCAGTTCAGAGTTGGATCACACAGGCTTCGGGTAGAGACAAACCACCAGATAGAGAGAGTTGACAGGAATTGTCGGCTATGCCATACACAGGAGGTGGAAAACGAATGGCACTTCATCTTCGGATGTCCGATATATTATGAGATCAGGGGTCGCTTCCACTGTCTATTCAGAGGACCACATACCCTTTCCAGCTTCTTCAACTACACGGACCAGAGATGCGTTGTACTTTATATCCAGGAGACTCTTAAGCATCGGAAGCATATCCTCCAGCCTCCCATCCGACCCAACACTACTCGTCAGATCACCTCTTTCTTCAGCATACTTCCCTCAGCCCGAGGAGTTAAGAGATCAACCAGTGAGAATACCGATCAAGCTGGCTCACACATATCGACAAACCCTCGTTCAGTTAAGAGGAGAAGACCCTTGCCTACGAGGGCCCAGCAGCAAAACTGCGCCAGGCATCTCCCCGAGAGGTAGCCCAGGATCGTTAGATCACGGAGAAAACACAATGGGAGGCAACCAGCGCCCACCGTTTCAAACCAGCAAACCTTACTGAACTACCCACAGTTCTCCTTTCTCGACCTCGGATGTTAGGAGAATCAGACTCCCACATTCGCGTCCCCAGGGTCTTCTTCACCAGTGATCCTGCGACGCAGTCTAGAGATCAGTCGGCGAGGCCGGGATCGGAGCTCCATACGCTCTTCCCGACCTGCCTCATTTTTATTTTATTTCCTATCTTTCTTTCAGTATTTGTCTTTCTGAGGAGACCGTTTGGTTCTCCTCCTGGGCACGAGCCCTTATGTAACCGACAGTCCCTTTGACCTACTTTATGGTCATTCGTTGGACATTAATAAAATTATCTTATCTTATCTTATCTTATCTGTTATGTACATTGTATTTATTATAAAACAAGGTTTCACCCCTTGAAGGGAACAATAATTATGGGTTTCTTATAGTTTTCAAGGTGCAAAGATCATAATAACATTTTCTATCAAAATTCATCATCCTAGGGCTTCGTGCTTCAAACAAGCCATCGTGGCATTTTTTCTATAACTATTTTTCTGGAATATTTCAAATGATGGAACTTAGACAATATTGCGAAGAAATCTCAGGCAATCTCTACTTCAAATTTCAAATCTTGGTTCACTATATTTTCGAAGACATACTCCAAGGAAGTTAGTGTTCCTAAAGGCTCCTAAAATCAGTGTCAAATAGGTCATTTTGAGATTTATCATTATAACTCTTTTCTGAGTGGTTCCATCACATGAAACTTTCACCCTGCTACCCACCAAAATGGGTAACCTATTGGAGGAAAAATTTTCTCCTACATTTGACAGCCAGACATCCCATGCCACCAACCATTAGACGATGATATGCCATGTGCCTCTGCCATTTGCATCAACCAAGTGTTTCTCACCCATCTTCCATTAGCACTTAGATGAACGTGCGCTGCCACTTAAAAGGTACTTTGATCATTTTGTAATTGAGTGCTTATACTTGTTTCTTTTTAGGCATTTAGTATGGATAATGGGGTGATCTGGAAGATTGACAAACCTTGACTGTATTCTTGTTCTCTCACTTTACCTAGGGGGTTAATCTTTCACCCTAGTCCAGTGGCACCTCCCTTAAGGCCCTTTGGGTTATAAGAGGGGCACTACCTAGGAAGGAAGCCATGGTTCAAATAGCATGTTCCAACCTCCATATGCCACACTTAACACCTTCCACCCCACCTTACAAGCCCTATGTTTCACCTTCATTCTTCAGGTACAACTTGCCATTGGTTCTTGGGCATTTGGCATTCATATGTTCACATACCTTGAGTAGTGCACGAAAACTTTTCCCTGGGAGGTTAATGCAGCTAAAAGAAAAGGAAAAAGCACATCATGGCCATGACAAAACAAAGAACAAAAAATTAAAATGCAAAACTTGGTATGGATATAAAGCTTAGCACGTGCACAAAAGCCTGGAATGAGCTCGACTTATCTCATATGGCCATCACCCAATTCTTGAGCACATGATGCTCCATTACATCAAAAAGGAAACCTTGCATGTCCCAACCCGGAGAAGCGAAAAAACTAACTCCTCTTCAAGGGGTAACAAACTGCTAAATCATGAGAAGCAAGCTCTAACACTTGAGCTACAAGCAATAAATTTAATACAAGGAATAATCAAGAAGTAAAAGGCCACAAGAGGGGCAAAAAAACCAAGGTCGAGTTGGTAACTCATGCATCCATGAATGTTCCCTCCTCACATCTATACACCTTGGATGTGAATACCCCATCATTTGGTCACTTTGACCATGGTGCTTGGCCATGATGTCTTCTCCCCTCCATGAACACATTATTATTCACTAACGCCTATCAATTAGATGGTGGACTAGGGAACTGTTACTTCCCCTTAAGTAATGCAAGCACCTAATATGTTGACCTATAGTCATCCCTACCTAGGGAGAAAACACCTTTGCGAGATCTTGGTCCTAATTTTGGAAAGGGATACTTGTTTGAAGGATTAAATTGCCCTTAACATTCAAGTTTGATTTACTTAGATGCAGTATTGGTCTTAGTCTATGATGGATGCATGCTTTCACTAGAATCCTTGTTGTTTTTTATCAAGTGGTTCAACAGCCCAATCTTTGGGCACCCACTCCACAAGTACCCAGGCCCCTTAGACGAGTACATTGGCCAAAACAAGTGTAGTGTTGAGAATCCAGAGCCTCCTAGCAACACTAACAGATGGCACATGTCCCAGAGTACCTCCAGGACTCGGGAGTGAAAAGCGCGATTTTATCGCGATTTAATGAAAAAATCGCGTTTTTTCACCTCGGCGATTTAATCGCGATTTTTCTTCGAAAAAATCGCATATATTTTTTTTGCCGATTTTTGCGAAAAAAAAAATCGCGATTTTTATGCAAAAAATCGTGGCCAGTCGGGGTAGCGCGATTTATAATGAAATTTTTGGTTTTTTTTTGGTCATTTGAAAAAAAATGAATATTTTTGTACCAAACGATTTTTCCCCATTTTTTCCGATTTTTTCCCGATTTTTCCGATTTTTTCTGATTCGTTCCCCGCGCCGATTTAATCCCGATCGCGAGTTTCACAACATTGCTCGGGACGTTGATCAACTTTGACCCAGATTTGAGGATTCTTCAGGATGACACCACTGGACCCAGCATTCCCCTAGGTTGGCCATAACAAAACTTGATGAGCAGGAGTTGATTCAGAGCCTAGATGACGATGATCTCACACTAAGAGACTAGGGAGGGCTTGTTACACTAGAGGAAGCCCTAACGCTGGAGAGGAGGCCTTATTTAGTAGTTGGAAACCCATGAAGACCACTTTGTAGCACCACACTTGGATCTTGCAACCCCACGGGAGATTTTGAGGTAAATTTGAGGGCCAACCCTCAAATTTTGGATCTAACAAGGCTCTACACCATCTTCGACACCTGATCACCCTTGGACATGGCATTTGGAGCATTTATGAAGGATGACATTAGCATTATAGAGGCTCTGGCTCACACGTGTGGGAAACTTAGACTTATTTTCATGTTAGCTAATGGGTTGGTTTGTAATCCAAGGTCACTCAATGATTTAACTCGTGTTTGTGGAAATTTCTAAGTCTGACACATTAGAAATCCCTACTACCTTATCTAGTTTATTATCTCCTACTTGTTCATTCCATTAACAAGTTATTTATTAATATAAATACCGAAATAAACACAAATGCAGCCTTCACACATATACAGATTAGCAACTGAAATAACTGAGACAATCACACAAGGGACACCGTTATTTTTGGACAACCATCCCCAGAAAAACCCAATGCGGGAAAATCAGCGCAGCAGATATGAGGGTTTATTATTATGCAGTTTCTGAATACAACTAGGGTGCCAAAAATGGCTCACCCTTAAGAGATTTTTCTTGGAAGAAGTACCTCTCCTCGAAGATAGATATTTCGGCTAATCAACCACTGATTGATCCCACAACAACTTCAACAGTTCCTTAGCTAGACAGCGAAAGCTGCACCAAGCTTCTTTCTGGAACTGCGTCACCCTTTACGGCTCTGTGTCTGCCTCTCAGCTCCATGTCTGCCCCACGAAAATTCCTCAGTGCTACCTCTTCAACCCAGCGTCAGCTCTGCAACCCTCTACACTATCTGCATCAACCTTAGTTGCCTCTACGTCAGCCTTAGCTTCCTTTGCGTCAGCCTCTTGGCCCTTTGCATCAGCCTCTTGGTCCTCTGTGTCAACCTCTTGGCCCTCTACGTCACCAGCGTTGGTCGCCTCAGCCTTTGTGTCAGTCCTGGCTACCTCTGCGTCAGCCTTCCTAGGCTTTGCGTTGTCTCTCCGGCACTTTCTCTGCCTCTCTGATATGTATTCTCGTCCTTCTGTCGAACTGCCCCTCGCTGCAATAGATCACTAACTCGATTTCTCAACAAACCCTGCCCCAGAAAATCGAATTCTTGATCAACTTGGTGTATCTCTAACTGACCCTCAAGCCTCCTCTTATACTTTTCATGTTGACGATTCAACAATCGAGATTAAGTCCCTAATCAGCAACTAAGATTAGCTCTGGCTTGATCCTCGTCACTTAGAACTTTCTCACCCATTTTATATTAATACACATTAATATTTTTATTTTCCTAAATTTAGGCTTAGAACCCATTAAAAATATTAATTATTTTAATATCTCTTCATCGAGGTGGAATTTCTCCAAATGATTTTTGGGTCTTGGACATCTCATGTGCCTTAGCCTCTCCACCAAATTTCAAGGCTAGAGCACATCCGATGCTACCAAAATCAACAGCCTTTAGGGGATTTATAGTCATAATTATTTGTCCCAATCCTCATGTAAATAATGGATAGGCATATCTCATTGGATCATCATCACTTGTGACATTTTTGGCCCTCTTATAGAAACTCAGCCTACTGAATTGTGCTCTTGTATCTTGTTGGGATGTGATCTATGTTGGATTTTTGCTAATGGAGCTATTTCTTAGCTTCGGAGATGTCATTTTGGAGCAATAAAGGACTTGTTCATGCATTCTATTTTGTAAGTGTTCCTTGTATTTGATAAATCTTTATTATTTGTGGTTATTGTACCAAATGGTTATTTCTTTAGAATTTCTATATCCAAATTTATGGTTGGAAATTATTCTATTGACACTTGATGATACTATTGCATGCATTGCCCACTTATAGAATGTGAATGACAATCCCATGGATGAACCGTTAAACTAGCTCTCCCCATTGTCTTTGTTGCCTCACAAAAATAATAGTTAGGGTTTGAAACTTAGGGTTTCTTATTTCCTTACTTTATTGCCAAGCTTCAACAATCTTTCAACATCCCTTAGACTCCATCACCCAAGGTCAAGGCACTAGCATTCTGTTGCATGGTTGATCATCTTAAAATCATCTTAAATCACACTTTTTCTCCTTCTAAACCTCTTTTTGGGCCTCTCAAGGAAGTCACTAGCTATGGCTAGGGCATCTTCTTAACTATAGTTCAAGGTGTTGCTTGATAGAGGGATTCAACATGTGGAGGTGAGGTAAATGCCTCAAAATCATCTAATTCTTGTTAGCTAATTCCTTTATTTTAGGGCAAACATCCCTTGCCCTAAAAAAGCCCTAGTTTGCCCTAGGCTTCAACTTGGGGCATATTGAAGGCTTCTTGTTCCATAAGTTGAAGGGATACATTTGTTGGAAGCCTTTTCTTGGCCTTGCGATCTTAGATTGATATAATTACCTTGATGTTTCTCAAGCCCTAGGTCGTGTTATTCCCTAATTAGGCCTATTTGAGGAAGCAAGTTGCCCTATTGTGCTAGTTGAGCCTTGTTCATAGGTGGAGTTGTCTTTTTCAAACCTATTTTGTCACCTCGTCCATCGTGCTTGATAGAACCTTCAAGTGACCTAACATAGCGAAGGCTCCCTATGGTGAAAGTCCACAGAAGAGCAGGAGGTAGTGGTTGTGGTGACAGAGGGCCACACCTCATATTGTTGTCCCAAGGTCTAGCTCTTGACTTGTGAGTTCCCCTCACAAGACCTATTAGATTTTGAGGAAACAGACCCTATTGAGGCAAAATCTCATTGAAAATTCAAATTTCAGATGGTGGTTTGCTATCATGTTGAATATATGCTCAAATGAATTTTGGGTTTCTAAATGCTTCTGAAATCAGTTTCAAACAGGTCAGTTTGGAAATTTTGCATAACATATTTTTAGGAGGTTGCAGATAGTGAAACTTGGACCATATAAAGAAAAATCTTGAGGAACATCTAGTTCAAATTCAAACTTTGGTTCCTTATAGTTTCAAAGTTATAACTTGTGGAAGTTAGGCTTTGTAATAATTCTGAATTAAATTTTAAACAGGTCAGCTTGGTATCTTTGCTATATCTTATTTCCTAGGACTTTGACGACTTCGAAATATTTGGGAATTTCAGGAGACATATAAAAGTACCTCAAGTACAAATTTCAAAATTATATTTGAAGTATTGAACATGTCACGCTATACAAGTTTGCCTGTGGGAAGAGGCCAAAAATCAACAAGTTTTGGGAAAGCTACCATAACTTCCACTTGGCACATCAAATTTTGTTCACACCTATGGAATTACTAAAAAGACATCTCAGAATATTACAAACAAAAGTTTCAGATTCAGAAGGACTCAAATGTCAAAGATATAACAAGAAAAGCTTCAACCGTTCAGATATTCTCCAAATTACAATACGTAACTTACAAGTGACCTAACTATTGATTAACAAATCCCAGTTCTTTTTGGTGACCGAAAGTTGTGATAAAGAGGAGTACTATTATTATTTTCCAACATGCCTCCAAAGAAAGCTACTACACCAATTAAGTCCAATGAAGGCACATCCTTGACTCATGAAGAATGTGAAAACTTGGAATTTAGGTTATCTCAATTAGAGAGGAGATTTAATATGGTGATATGTTGAAAAAGTAGATTTCTCAAGTTCTCGAGAAAAACTTAAGAGAGATGGAAAAGAAGATGAATGGAAATAAGGAACGAACGGAAAAGAAGATGAATGAAAATAAGGAAAAAGATGAATGAAATAAGGAATAAATAAAAAGGAAGATGAAAGAAAATAAGAAGAAATGAAAAAACCCATCAAGGAAGAAATAAATGAATTACAAACATTCCTCTAAAAGATCCCCATAAAAGGGATGTGGAGATTCAAGAACATCATGGAGATAAGGAGAAGCATGGCATTGAGAATCAATACATATGGGGAGTATGCCATCACAATTGGATAGCACAAATATCGAATCACGGAATCATAATCATGAATTTTCAATATAAGATCCACATCACCAGGGCTTCAAGTCAACACCAAGGAACTACTACAGTCCGAAGATTGATATGAAGGAGTTTGATCATAATGACTATAACATGGATATTTCATATGGAGCAATACTTTGAGATACACCAAGCGGCATCCTTACAAAAGGTAAATAATGCATCCATGTTTTTAGAACAAGACCAACATGTATGGTATCAATAACTTTGTGAAAGGAAAACTGATTATGTTATATCTTGGTCCATTTTTACAAAGGAATTGATAGCACATTATGGGGATATTAAAAGCAATACATTCTTCAATCAATTGGTAAATCTTCAACAAAAAGGTCTAGTTGTAAAGCATATTCAACAATTCCAAAAGTTGAATTTTAGAACAAAGAATATATCATCTGATAATTTGTTATACCTATTTATGGCAATGTTAAAGGAAAGCATCAGACACAAGGTGCATATCTTTGAACACAAATCTCTAGAGCATGCTTTCAGACTAGCAAGGAAAGTTGAAAGTAAAAATATGGCCACTAAGAAATTGGTCACTAATGACTATAGAGACGTCTTGCCCTTTTAGGGAAATAAAAGCTCTAAAAATGAATGGATTAGGCAAGATACATCCCTAATCATCAAACTTGACTCGATGATTGAGGGGAAACCATCAAGTCATGCCTCAAAATGCCTCCATGTGTCAAAACCAAGCTTTGGGTGCCTTGGGTCATCTCCAAGGGGACTAGAAAGATGACATGGCACAATCTCTCTCAAATGTTGGGGTTGTAGGTGGTCGTACAAGCCCTCCCTTATCATCCTGGGGATGATCGTCGTCATTTAGACACTAAACAAGGCATCCCCATTAAACGATGTCAAGGCTAACCTAGGGGCATGTTGGATTCGATAGGTACATCATCAAGAATCTCCAACACCAAGCAAAGTGAACTCTACGTTTCAACATCTAGGGTTGCTCTGATGTGTCAATCAACTTTTGGAATCATCAAAGTGCATCTTACTTGCCAAATGTACCTAAGTTGGATAAGGCATTGATCAAAATCTCAAGTCCGGAAGTCCTACAGGGAAATTTTGCCCCTTCTTCTTATGTCTTCTTCTCTCTTCTTTCTCTATTCAATTTTGGTACCTAGTGAGGAATTGTAAAAAATGTCGATAGCATCATGAACTTATGTAAAAGTATTAGCCCCTTGGGACCTGGTTACTAAAGAAGTTGCTCCACAATGTTTTTTTTCACTTATTGTTTTGTTTTTTGGTGCTAAATAATTAATTAAGTTTTTTCACTCACATCCTCCAAAGTTGGAGTGTGTCTTGACTCTTAATAACCAAGCCCTAAGGGTGTTTTCTAAGTCTAGGGTCAATGCATATTACCATGCTAGGTAATATCTTCAATCTCGTGGAATTGCAATAGGTTTTTGTAAGATATTTTAATAATTATAAATTTCCCGCAAAATGGTAATTTTTAATTAATATTCATGTAACAAATAAAAAAGTGGTACTAAAAAGTTTCGTATGGCATGTGGGCACTCATTTTTCATCTTCAGAGTACCCGATTTACCTTAGTACCCTCTTTTGAGTGGAAAATATTGATTTTTCCTCGTGAAAATCAATTATTTACTCAAAAAGATGAATAAGACAACTCCCTATTTTTTAGGAGACATGTTTTTACTTGTCTCTAGTCTTACTGAGACACCCGATCAGTTGATAAGGTGTTGGAGACAAGTTAAGGGGTTAAGGGAAGTCAAGTCCAAGCTCTCTACTTATCTCTAGTCCCACTAAGGCTCACAAGTTAAGAGGACAAGTGGGCTCACAGTGAGGCCGTATTAGCACAAGTCCACCGGCTAAACTGCGTGACGAGTTGGAAGGTCAAGTAACTAGCTCGAGTTGGGCCGAGTTTGAGGCCATCTTAGGTCAAGTTGGAGTAATGTATTCACGAGTTAACTAAAGCATGTGGGGAGTTTAATCCATCTATGCCTACGCATTCCCTCAATCTATGGCTAAAAACTTCTCTTGGATGCTACACATGCCCTCTTGAGACTCGATGTCCTCCTTGGGACTCTTGTTTTTCTTGGGATCATCACTCTTTTGGGATCCATGTCTTGTTACTTGGGATCTTCTCCCCTTTTCTTATAAATCAAAGTGTCCCCCTCTCTTGTGAGCTAGTGTAGAAGTGGTGGAAGAACTTGGAGAATTGTTGTTGTACTTTGTAAATGCTCTATCATGTTGGAATAAAAAGCTTTGGATGCTACATGGTGTGTTGATCTTTGTGTAATTGTTTGAATCTCATGTGAGGTAATCTTGTGTTGTTTTTATGCATTGCTTGAGTTTTGTTATTGTAGACCTTTATAAGGCCATTATTGCCCATAGGAGAAGATAAATAAACTCGGTTGTTTGTTTGTGTTACAGTGTTTTCTTCTCAAAGGTGTACGGAAAGAAATCACCTAAGATTGTGGATGACAAACAGCCTCAACAATATAAATGGCTGCTAAACATTGTAGATCTGCGGCAAATGATAGAAACAAAACCTGCCAAAGCCCTGATCTATGCCACAATCATAGTTAAACAACAAAACGAAATACTGATAAATGCGGGTATCTCCAATAATCTAATGGAAACCAAATATACAAATAATAGATTTTATTAAATAACACCTGTGAAGGGAACAAATAAATATTACCAGACCCCCTCTATGAGGTGGATTCTTGGCTATCCTCAAATGTCTTCAGCGTTTCTAGAGTCTCTCTCCTCTATAATGTGTAACCCAACAAATAAAATGTTTGAGCTCAATGGGAACTCAAATGGAAAGAAAAATGGTCTACGACAGTGATAATAATCAAAGTTACAACACTGAGTGCAACAATGAAAATAATTAAAAGTGAATAATGAATGGAAAACCCTTCTATTTATAACAAAATATCAAGTTATCCTCGAATAATGAGCAATAATAAAATATTATTAACCCCATTCTAGGAATAACCACTTGGAATATTTTATTATATTTGATTAGGAGGGAAAAAGTATATAAAATTTTATTTAGAAATAATAAATAAATAAATGATTTATTTATCATCTCAAAAAATATGTTTAAGGAATAATAAAAAATAATGATTTATTTAATTATTCCTAAGGGATTTAGTCAAACTTGACAAGGAATAATAATTAATTAGTGATTAATTAATTATTCCTAGAGAAAAATAAGATAATTAATAATTTATTTGTTTATTTTTCATAATTGGGTCAAATATGACAAGGAATATTAATTAATCAATGATTTAATTAATTATTTCGAGAAGAAAATTAAATAAATAGTGATTTATTTAATTATTCTTCATGGGTTTAATTATAAATTACTTAACAAATGTGGTTTATTAAGTAATTTCTCACAGCAAAAGCAATTTTACTATGGTAAAATTGGCCTTACATGGTGTGCTTCGATCCATCTAGTAAATTAGGCTAGATGATCAATTTTTTGGTGATAACAGATTGCCCCCCAACGTACGAGTGTTACGAGCAAAACGTATGATCGAAGTACGTTGTAAAGACACAATCACTAGACAACAAAGTGGATTCTAAGAGAGAGAGAGAGACCAATAAAGCTGAAGCGAAAGAGGATAGGGACAGAGGGGGCGAGACCAATGCAAGTCTCCTTTTATGTTATGGTACCAGACCTTAGTAAGGCGGAGGAGGCATACCTATACCCGCCGAGATAACTTAATACAAAAATAATGATGTGCCCGAAAACATAAAACTGACAATGAAGTACATGTTGAATGGTAGATGACACGCTAGCATAACTTAGCCAGAAAATAATTCCATGTGTCCCATATACATAATGCACCTGGAAAAACATGAGCTAGGACTAAATACAATAATATATAAGTACATGAGATATAATGGCCCTTCCCTCAAAAAATGGGTGGGAGGGAAGGTAGAACAACCGAAAAAGCCCGGCTAAGCAGGGAAGGGCTCTTCAAAACTGAATGGATCATCTGAAGGAGACGTACATGCTATGAACACTACCATCGGTAGGAACCGAACCCATCAAATCTGCAGAACTGCATCTGAGGTTGTTGCATAATGTGAAGGCATCCGGGCATGTGGGGGGCTACCTGAAGGGGCACCTCCTCATGAGGTCTGAAACATCTCACACACACCCGTGAATCACTCGTACAATCTACTACATCACTGGACCATCAAGTGTATGAATCAGGAGAGTGAAACAACCAAGTCAAAGGGGAATAATGAGTCCCTCTGCTCAATTTGAGGTACCGAACAAGAATGGAAGTTGGAACCAAGATACACCGCCCTCTAAGTCGTTCTTCTGGAATAAATGAGTTGATGTCAACATAATAGGGCATGCGATAGGTGAGGCAATGACGATCCTCAACTAAGGCACGAGGTAAAATAGTAATGTAACTAATGGACTGACACTAGGGACAATGGAAAAAATGGATTGAGGGACAAACAGACGACTTCCCTTATTAGAGCATAAAGTGCATGGTTGACTTCGCAGCGACTGACTCGACTCCGAAGGGGATGGGGGACAGTAATGACCAGAGGCCAAAATGGGAAACATAGGATGAACGATATCCAAAGATGGATGGAATATTGTGACATGATATAATGGGACTTGAAACAGACTCCATGGATGCAAAGGTGACTCATCGTGGATGCTCTGAACAAGGGTGACTCAATGACGCTACCACACAGAATAGGCCCAGTGGGGACCATGAAAGCATGAATAAAAAATGGTTACCCATGACGAGAATCGACACGTGAGACGACAAGCATTAAGGGAAGGTGGTCCCTAAGGTACAAGCGTCGCATATGAAGAAATTCGATTTTAAGAGGCGACGAAGTGACCCTTCTTGGAAAAATGACTTCCTGGTGAAGTGTCGAATCATCAAAAATTGAGAAAGACCCATTATAATACTCAATGAGATCTTTCCAATGGTGTTGACAGTTCAACAAACTGAGCTATGATTTGGTCGCAATGTGCGACAGGAAAACTGTGGGTTTTCCTATAAAAGGGTGTTTTCCCTCCAATTTGAGAAGAGGAGAAGGCCCTAAATCTTGTGGAGATCGTAGCGGACAAACCAACCATCGGAATCGAGATCTGCGACTTTCAGGTAGGTGGCCTTACTTGTCTCAATATGGCCTTAATGCTTCTTGGAACGATGGTTCCTGATGAAGAATTAAGGAAACAAGAAAACGGGAATAAACTACTAGAGGAGGTCTAGAATTATTCTCACCCACTAAGTCAAACATGGGGACTATGTGGACATACATTAGAATATTTGAAAATATGGTATCAAATGTCTACGATATGCGATGTGCATATGGCTCGCCAGAGAGGCCGATAGGACAAACTATCCAAGGAATGGGAGGATAATGGACCATACTTAGATCCGGTGGTGACCTAGGCCGAGACTTATGTTACTCAATTTGAGAAGATGGCTAGGGGAAAACCATCAGGACCCAAAGCATGGGATATTGCCCGCAAACATATGTGATGGAGGGGACTGATCTGGTATGTAAAGGTGGGAACGATGCCCCCTAGCAGGAGGAGTTTGTGGAGCGTCATTATGTTCCGAGTGCTTGAAAAAGGGATTCAAGCATCTCGGCCCAACTTGGCACAAAATCCTCCAAAGGATGATAAGGAGATGTAGGGGCCTATGTGCACCCCAGTATGTTATGGGCGTACTGGATGTATTTAGAGTGAAGGACTCCAAATATGGAAGGAAGTATGCACGATGGTGCATACGCTCCAAGGATAATCAGGGGTAGTCATGGCTTCCATGATGTCCTCATCAAAATGGAAGATGGGAGGACTAGAGGAAAAGAGACTACATGATGCGGCGGCGGTACCTGGTGCATCAAACTGAGAGAGAAGGTTCACATATGCATCATCTGGTTAGATGACGAGCTAGTAGATGGAGGATCTACGGATGTTGAGACTTGGGATTCTTTCGAAAGAGGTTCGATAGAAGTGCGCACAGAAACCTCAGAAAGGTTTGCCTGCAAGGAACTCAAGGATGATGACAGGTAAAGGATATGGCCCGTGGAGTAAATCTGTAAATCCATATGTGAACCTTCTCTCTTAGGTTGATGCTCCAAGTACCGCTACCGCATCATGTAGTCAGTCTTCCTCCCGTCCACCCATCTTCCATTTTGATGAGGACATCATGGAAGTTATGTCTACCCTTGATTACCCTTGGGATGATATGCACCATCGTGCATACTTCCTGCCACAGCAGTCTCATGACCAGTATGTTATGGAATCGAAAGACTTCATCCATGGTGAAGTCGATTGGTTTCGAAATCCAATCCCTGCCCCAGATGCTTTCGAAGAAGAGAATATGGCCAACGTCTCTCCTACTATCAAAATCAACATTTCAGATAAACCAGGGGTCGAAGAAAACATTACCTTGGGGGCACAGTGCACCCCGGAAGAAATTGAAGCTTACACCAAGCTCTTTAAAGAATTTCGTGATGTTTTCGCCTGGTCTTACTCTGAGATGCCCGGACTTGATCCCGTCATTACTGAACACCATATCAACACATGGCCCGATGCCACTCCTATCTGTAAGAAGTTGAGACCCATCCACCCTTGTCATCATGAGGCCATAAAAGTCGAGATCAACAAGCTCAAGCAGGTTGATTTCATCTATCCATTGAGTATACCACATGGGTATCCAACCCGGTTCCTGTTCTCAAGAAGCAAGGCACCATTCGTGTCTGCATGGATTTTCGCGACCTAAACAAAGCTTGTCCCAAAGACAACTTTCCCACACCCTTTATTGACCAGATCATTGATGAGTGTGCGGAGCACAAGGTTCTATCCTTTATGGATGGATTCTCCAAGTACAACCAGATCAGTATCTGTCGTGCCGATTAGTTAAAGACAACATTCATTAGTCCGTGGAGAACCTTTGCATATCAGGTCATGCAATTCGGCTTAAAAATGTTGCGGCCACATTTCAGGGCTATGTCATACTGTTTTCATCACTTGGTGCACCTTATCCTTACTTACCTTGACGATCTCACCACTCGTTCTAGGTCTCAGGCACAACATATTCATGATTTGCGCACCATTTTTCTCTGATGTCGCAAGTATAACATTCGTCTTAATCCATTGAAATGTGCCTTTTGTGTTCTTGTCGGCCGTCAGTTAGGCTTCATTGTGTCGAAAGACGGTATCACTCTTGACCCCCTGAAAGTTCAAGCCATTCTTGAGCTACCACCTCCCCGTACCCTGCGCTAGTTACAAAGCCTTCAAGGCAAAGCTGACTTCCTTCGCAGGTTCGTGCCTGACCATGCGACCACCGCGCATGGGTTTCTTAGACTCCTTCGCTCAACCATTCCATTTGTTTGGGATGACCACGCTCAACAGTGTTTTGATGCCCTGAAGCATGCTCTCACGCCCGCTCCCTTGATCAGTCCCCCTAACTTCACCAAGGATTTCATCTTGTACATCTCAGCTTCCGCCCATTTGGTCACTGGGGTCCTTGTTCAAGAAGATGATGATCGAAATGAGCATGTTATCTACTATGTCAGTAAGAACCTCATGGGTCCCCCTATGAACTACTCTCACGAGGAGAAATTAGCGCAAATCATGAATACCCTTACACGTACCACCGGGGTCATAACAAACTCCAACCCCATGACCTTCCTATTGAGTCAACGGATCATCAATGGGAAGTATGCAAGTTGGATTGTCATCCTCCAAGAATTCGATCTTGAGTCTGTTACGCCTAAGAGTAAGAAAGCTTTGGCCCTCGCCAAACTCATTTCTGAATTACCCACTAGTGCACGTGATCTATCAGTTAACGACGAGCTCCCGAATGAACACTTGTTTGTCATCACTTCAGACAATCCTTGGTACGGAGATATCCTCACATATTTGCGAACCCAAAAGTTCGCACCCCATCTTACTCGTGATGATCAACGGCGAATTCGATACCAGGCCCCTCGCTACCTCCTCATCGGTGACGACCTTTATCGTCGCGGTGTGGATTCTATCATTCGTCATTGTCTCACCCATCCCGAAGCAGAGCAAGTGCTAAACCCCTGTCACAGTGGCGCTTGTGGTGGTCACCTCTCCGGTATGGCTATTGCCCAGAAAGTCATGCACGCTAGTCACTGTTGCTAATTTTGTTATAGTGTTTTCTTCTCAAAGGTGTACAGAAAGAAATCACCCAAGACTGTGGATGACAAATAGTCTCAACAATATAAATGGCTGCTAAACATTGTAGGTCTGCAGCAAATGATAGAAACAAAACCTGCCAAAGTCCTGATCTATGCCACAATCACAGTTAAACAGCGAAATGGAATAGTAATAAATGCGGGTAACTCCAATAATCCAATGGAAACCAGATATACAAAGAATAGATTTTATTAAATAACACCTGCGAAGGGAACAAATAAATATTACCAGTCCCCCTCTATGGAATGGGTTCCTGGCTATCCTCAAACGTCTTCGACTTTTCTAGAGTCTCTCTCCTCTATAATGTGTAAACCCAGCAAATAAAATGTTTGAGCTCAATGGGAACTCAAATGGAAAGAAAAATGGTGTGCGACAGTGATAATAATCAAAGTTACAACAGTGAGTGCAACAATGAAAATAATCAAAAGTGAATAATGAATGGAAAACCCTTCTATTTATAACAAAATATTGAGTTATCCTCGAATAATGAGCAATAATAAAATATTATTAATCCCATTCTAGGAATAACCACTTGGAATATTTTATTATATTTGATTAGGAGGGTAAAAGTATTTAAACTTTGATTTAGAAATAATAAATATGCCCGCAGGGGTTTGGTCTCGTGGCCAGTAGACAATCTACTAAGTCATTTGTGCCGCTGTGCAGGTCACGGGTTCAAGTCTCGTCTTAACCTGAGGGTTGTTCTTGCGGGCTGGGCGATTCCTCCTAGCGGTTATAGTGGCAGCCAGTGGGATTCGACCCCGTGGAACACGAGTACGATACCACCGTTGTTGCCGATTCCACTAGATATCAAAAATAAATAAATAAATAAATGATTTATTTATCATCTCAAGAAATATGGTTAACGAATAATAAACAAATAATGATTTATTTAATTATTCCTGAGGGATTTAGTCAAACCTGACAAGGAATAATAATTAATTAGTGATTAATTAATTATTCCTAGAGAAAAATAAGATAATTAATAATTTATCTGCTTATTTTTCATAACTGAGTCAAATATGACAAGGAATATTAATTAATCAATGGTTTAATTAATTATTCCTAGAAGAAAATTAAACAAATAATGATTTATTTAATTATTCTTCATGGGTTTAATTATAAATTACTTAACAAATATGGTTTATTAAGTAATTTCTCACAGTGAAAGCAATTTTACTATTGTAAAATTGGCCTTACATGGTGTACTTCGATCTATCTAGTAAATTAGGCTACATGATCAATTTTTTGGTGATAATAGTTTGTCTTCTTGTTGTTTTGTATTTTGGGAATTTTAATTACATGTGCTTCTAGTCTTGATTGTCATGTTTTTCTAATTTCCATATGCAAGACTTCCCTATTTTAACTAATCCCTTGGTGAGATTTTAAGAAGTTGTAGGTGCCTCAAGTTTGAAAACTTCGATCCTCCCTGGGTGGAGTATCCATCTTCAACCCAGATACGAAGCTACATTCCCACCAAGCACCAAGTCTAGACTCCATTTGCCAGAAGATTCCTCCAACGTCTCTCTCTTCTCCTCTTACTCACATTCAAAAAGTTTCTCAATAAATTCCTCTCTAATTTATGACATTTAATTGTTTTATCCAGTGTTGAAAATATCGGTATCGACAAAATATCGACGAGGGTCCAAAAACATCTTATCAGCAAAAATATCGGCAAACATAAAAAATGCATAATATATTCATTTATTTCAGATTTTTAAACATATGAAGCAATAAAAACATGAAATAAACACATTGGCACACAACTATGAAGAAAGCACTGATATATATGATGTAGTGGATGTAAAATAGAAATGACACATCAAAGGCGATACCAAATTGTTGATCCCTAATAATTGTCCAATCAAGGACTCAAATGTGGAGAACCAATACAACATAACATCACATTTATAAAAATATCTCATCATTATGAGTTATATGTAGCAAAATAAATAAAACTAGCAACTATCTATTTCAGATCAGTGCCCTCTCCCCCTTTTACAGGAAAACATGATGGGTTGATTCCCAAGCCTACCCCTAGCAATAGAAATTTCTACCCCTGCACCTAATGTCAATTAATGGTTGTTGGGTATGGAGTTGTGCTCTCATACATATATAGCAGATGGTCTTGACGTTGATGCTCCCACAGTCTCCTCCTCCTCCTCCTCCAGCTCCTCCTCGTGTTGCTCCTCCTATGAGTCCTCATCCTCTTGTTGCCCCTGTTCTAATGGTTTCTCTGGCTCTAACCATGCAAGTGACTCCTCCAAGATGGGCACCTCAAACTCCACCCTCCACTAAGGCAATACATCAATATTGTCTAAGGAAATGGCATCTGGATCCATTGGTGTTTCTATTTGCTTCGCTTGAAGTCGGAGATTGTAATGCACATACACTAAATCATGAGGCGTGAGAGCCCCAACTAGTAAGAGCGTCCAAAAAACTAATGAGTCTTGACTCTTGACACTTGAGGGTCATAAATTAAATTTTAAAATTACAATAAATGTAATTGCTCAACTGAATGCTGAAGCTCAAAGTTATATCTGTTGCGCTTTTTTGAGTGTATTTTCTCAAATACACTCCAATTGCGCTCACACCCTAAAGAGCTACATGTTTGACTTAGGATTCTTATGGCCAATTTCTACAGATTTGGTGCCCTTGCACCATAGCTTCGCCACCAAATATCTACAGCAAAATTAAAAAAAAATAAAAAAGTCAAAAACATAAAACAGTTAAAATTTCAAATAAAAGTTACATAATCAAATTTTAAAAATCTAGAATTATAAATAAGTAAATTCTAAATTGAAAATTCTAATGAGTGATGACTTGTCACTTACGTGGCATGAAGAGGGTCATTTCCCTAATAGCATAATCATAGCAAAATAGACCAACACAATCCCGATAAAGTTGTATCTTGCGATCGATTTTGCTACGAACCTCAGGATCAGGTACCATCCTCTGAATACAGGAATGGAGCCTTTCCATCACCTCGCCATCAAAACCAAAGGCGCATTTGTATGAAAATGGGGAGTTGAGGAAGAGTGTTGTTGCATGAATGGGTTGATGAAGCATCCATGTCCACCGACTATCAATCACATCCCATAACATCATATGTCTATCAAGCCCAGCAGTCTACATAATAAGAACGAATGGCCACCTTGGCCCTATCCATGGCCTCAAACAAATAAGCCATTCCAAGCTTGTCCCCATCTACCAATCTCAAAACCTTTACTAGAGGTTCACTCACTCAGCACACTTCTTCTGCTCCCTGCCAAAATGTGTCAATGTACACTATTTTTACAATGGCTCTCTTGCCCTGTCTCTTGTTGTATCTACAATCACACCACTCATCAGAAACAAACATTTGCTTCAATTCAAACTGGTATCGAAGCAAAGACTGAAGCGTAATAAAGTTGGTGGAAAATGTGTGATTGCAAGATGTTGCAACTCCTTGTTTCTAGTGTATCTCCTCATGAGGCTAAGAGGCTAGAATGCATGAGATCTCCAAAACCCAACAATTGTTTCTGAAAATTCCACCTAAAGATGACTTAATTAGATTATTAAACTATTTTTTAATGTTTCCTAAGTTTAAACTCAAGGAAAATGCTTAATTAATCATAATTAATTAATTCAATGTGAGAATAGTCTAGAAACTCACACGGATCGACTTAAATATGATCCTAGCCCTTGATTAAGATTTAATCTTGGTCGTTGGAGTCCCAATAGAGGATTATAAGAAGAAGTCCATGGGCACTAGTAGAACGCACTTCAACAGTTCGATTTCCTTGGCAGATTGATTTCCAGAGAGCAGCAATAGTTGTCAGAGAGCCAAAGATCGACGCAGAGACAGCGATTCGAAGGAAGTTTTCCAAATCCAGAGAGGCTGCAGCAAGAGGCTGAGTTATTTCTAGTGGGACAGTGCAGAGGATTGTGCAATTGCTTGAGAAGAGCAACTCGATTTAGCTAAAGGAAAAATCATTTTCAATTCCAGAGGCCGAGCAGAGGTTCCAAAGTGTCGAAGAAGCAATTTCCTCGGCAGAGACAGGCAGAATGACTTAATCAGAGGCAGTTTCGTTTTAGACATCATAGGGCCAGAGCAAGCACTGCGTAGAGGGAAATACTAGGAGGGGATTGAATCAGTATTTCTTACCATTTAGCACTTTTTAATTTTTTTCAGAGCATCAGTTAATCTCCAATTATTATTAGTGTTCTTCGTCAAATGATCATAAACAATAATCAACAGTAGACAACACCATACAACAATACAGAAAAATAAAACAGAGGACACAAATATTTTAGGTGGAAAACCCCCTCCGGGTCAAAAACCATCGAACGCTTCTTTAGAAATTATCTTCTCTCTGTTAAAAGAAAAATGATTATATATAGATTTCAACCACAAATAAGGGAGGCATCAACCCCCTGATTCACAGGCCACAACCTATAGGATGCTACTAAACCCTAATATCCTACTGCAACCAGAAGGACGCCCCAACGCCCTAAAGATCAGGCCACAACCAGATGAGTGCCCCAACACTCTATTTACCAGTTGTTGTCAGAAAGGATGTTTAGCTGCCCTGTTAGTTTATTAGCCACAACTGAATTGACGCCACAACGCCCTGTGCAAGCTACAACTTGCCCTAGCACTACCTTGCCATCCCAAAGTGTTCTTAGGCCACAACCTGAAGCTGACTCCAATCACCGGCCTTGACAAGCCAGAAGACTACATTTCACAATTTTCAGACTAGAACCCCTATACTATGAATCAACGTAGAATAGCTATAATAAAGATGTAGAATAAATGTCGAATCCTGGTAGCCACTGATCATTGTCCCCACAAACTGATCACTGCACAAAGCTACACAATAAGTTGTCAATGTTTGATTGCACATCACTGTCACTACACACTGCAAAACTGTTGGCTATCACTGAATGTCATTGGTCATGAATGAATAGTCATCAATGCACAACCATTGTCACCATTGTATCAGGTTGCACTCGATACTACAACCATCCGGTACTGCTATCAAATAATGGCATAATCCAAGGTGCCTCAAGTCATCCTGATGACCTGCAATCAATGTTCTCAAGCTTTGTCCTCAGAGAGATACTAGCATATGTGTAAACATTGTTGTTCAGCTGGTCAAGCCCTGCTATCCATTCTTACGCCAATATGTTGTACAACAAGATGATATTGCCCACAAAGACCTGCTAACCATAGAAGACCAAGCCTTTTCTTAAAAAAAGGATTCGTTGATCTTGCCTCAGAAAGTTTACCTCAAGGTCGTCGAGAAAATTTAGAGAGATGTTCACAAGATCATTCATTGTAGTACATGGATATGAACGAAGGTAAGTACTCCTTTTTATAGACTTATGGGAGGTTCTATAATGTGAACATCGTTGGAGAGTTACGAAGGACTCCATGAAATAGATATTGAAGACTTGAGAATTTTAGATTAAGTAATTTATGCCTTGTGTACCAAGTAAGGAAGGTCGTGAGCCTTATGTGGCGTTTTCTTCTTTAAAACAAGAACAAAAAAAAAAAAAAATCTTTATTATATAGCCTTAAGGGATTTGAGGAAAGGGATGCATAGGTGATGGTTAAAGGATAAAACGAGGCTCCAAAAATGCCTTAATTAATTTAAAACAATTTAATAATGAATGCCTTGTTTCCTAAGACAGGAGGGCCATTGGTTTTAAATGAATAAATTAGGCTCTAGATTTGGAAAAAGGTTTTCTAAGTGAACGTTGAATTATTTAGAATATTTATTTCAATAATATTTATCCTCATTACTTCACTAATATTTATCCTATCATCCTTAGAATAAATAATTAATAACTTTGATCAATAGTTCACCTCATGGGGTTCTAGCCCATAGATTGGGTTCTCTGACTTTAAATGTGATCCGGATTTAAACAAGAACGCAACAAATTATAGAGATAACCATAAACACAAAGATGCAGCGGAAATAATACTTCATTTCATTAATGTAATATACTGAAATATTCTTACAAACAGAGTTGGAAATAAACCAACTAGGGTGATGGTAGCTTATCTCTAAGAAGAGATGTGGCGGCTACATGCCTCTGGACTGTGTTACAATGAGGCTCAAAGGCCTATTTATTGTTGATAAACAATGGAAAACCCTTAACATTCCAAAACCTAACCCTAGAAGATGAAACGCCAAACTGTGGGCCCCGTTTGGGTAAATTGGTACATCAACTTCCCAGGGTCGTAACTTTGGCATACAATCTTCATTTGACATGCACAGTATCTCCTTAGACCGATCTATTCAAGAACTACAACTTTGGGAAGGGCAACGTCGGTCCATGGTCCCATTTTGCTCCCAGTTTTCCCAAAAAACGTCGTTTGGGGCCTCAAAACGGCTCCAGAAGTTCAAGACTCGAAAAACTGCTAAAAATAGTAAACTAGGCTACAATTAAGGAAGCTGAAAAGCTGAAAGAAACAATGGTGGGGGTCCAGGTGGATTTGGCAGGTGGCCACCAATATCCACCTGGATCATTCCTCCCTCCTTAGGAAGCAATGGTCCCCATTGCATTGAGTTCCTCCATGAGATGAGGAAACTTCTGTTGAACTTGGTCCCTGGAGAGCCACTTGCCCTGGTGAAGGAGTTGGCCTACTTTGACAACTCGATACAATTGGATATTCTGTTGGCGAGTGTGCTTGATCTGTGTGTCAATGATCCGATCGGCTGCAGCTTGTTCCATGCAATCTGGATTTAACTCTGCGGGTGTGAGCTGCTCTGCAATGTCGAATGTGTCTAGTAATGGTGGAAAGTATGGCCAAAGACGGTCCACATTGAACACTGGGTGCAGGCCAAGGAATGGGGGAATGTTGAGCTCAAATGCATTGTCTCCCACAGCCTTGGTAATGGTGTAAGGACCATATTAAAGTGATCTGAGTTTCCGATAGGCTCTGGTAAGGCGTTCCTTTTGCAAATGCAACCAGACTTTGTCGCCCACCTAAAACTTGTGTGGCACCCGATGTTGGTCATGTCGCTGCTTGTACTTGGCATTTGATTTCTCCAGAATGTCGTGGACCTGCTGGAAAATATGTTGGATGTGCTCAATGAAGTTGTTTGCCTTATCTGTTTCAGACTGGACATGAGATGAATCTGCAGGAGTAGCTATAAATGGCATGGCCACATCAATCGGACATAGTGACTGGAATCCCAAGCCCACCTAAAAGGGTTGTGGCCAATCAAGCTGTGGAGAGCCCGGTTGTAGCTATGTTGAACATAGGGGAGGCTCTCGTCCCATGTGCATGGATGATTTGAGTTGTACATGCGTAGAATGTGTATGATCATCCTGTTGACAATCTCTGTCTGGCCATCAGTTTGAGGATGGAGGGCTGTGCACTTAGTGAGTTTGGTGTCGAGCATCGACCAGAGACTGGACCAAAATGTACTAAGAAACCTACTGTCCCGATCTGAGATGATAGACAGTGGGATCCCAAAGTGTAGCCACACTCATTCAAAAAAGAGTTTAGCAGTGGCTTCTGCTGTGATATTCTTCTTGCAAGCAGCCATAATGGCCATCTTCAAGAACCTGTCGATGACCACAAAAACACAGCCATTTCCATGCTTAGTGGAAGGAAGGCCTGACATGTAATCCATGGAGATGGATTCCCAAGGTTAACTAGTGGTAAGCAGCGTCGTATAGAGGCCTTGCTTCTTGATGGTCGGTTTGGCAATGGCGCAGGCAGTGCATGATCTGATGTACTTCCCGACATCCTGTCGAAGATTTGGCCAATAGAAATGCTTTTGCAGTACTGCCACTGTTTTCTCGACCCCGAAATGTCCAGCAGCCCGAGTGTAGTGTGCTTCCCAAATCATCTTGGCACGTTCGCTTGAAGGAACACAAAGGTGACCCAAGTGGCATAACAGGGCATCCTGGAGGTGAAAATCTGGAACATGCTTACCCTCCAAGAGTGTTTGGTATGTGTGGCTGAATTCTGGGTCGCTTTTGTAGAGAAGTGGCCAATCAGAAGTCTCGTGCCCACAAGAGTTGAGCACAGTGGTTAACGCCATGATCGGCAGTCGACTGAGGCAATCTGCAACATTATTGGTGCTACCCTTCTTATACTTGATATTCAAATGGAACTGTTGCAGGTATGTGGACCACTTCTGATGGCGATCATTCTGCAATTTCCCTTGGGTCTGTATGAACTACAGAGGTCGGTGGTCTGTGTGGATGACCATTTCCTTCCCCAAAATGTAATGCTTCCATTGTCGGCAGGCCTGTACAATGGAACACATCTCTTTATCATAAGTGGGGTACTTCCGGACTGTGTCTCAAAGTGTTTCACTGTGATATGTCACTGGATGTCCATGTTGAGTAAGGACTGCCCCAATAACATAGTCATAGGCATCTGTCTCGACCTCAAATGGTTGTTGTAAATCTGGTAGCGCGAGCACTGGTGTCGTGCAGAGGCGATCCTTCAACTCCCTGAATGCCTTCTGTTGAGATTCAGACCAAAAGAATTTTTCTTTCACCCCGCCCTTGGTGACTTGACTCAAGGGCCAAGAAATATGAGAAAACCCCAACACAAACCTGCGGTAGAAGTTGGCAAGACCTAGAAAGCTGCGAAGCTCTGTCAGAGTGGTTGGAGATGGCCAATCTCGAATGACTTGGATCTTGGATGGATCCACATGTACCCCCTATTAATCAATAATGTATCCCAGATACTGAGCTTGGGTCATGCCAAAAGTGCATTCTCCAAATTGGCACATAACTTGTGTTGCCGCAGTGTCTGGAGAACCTGTCGGATGTGGTGGAGGTGTTCTTCCCAACTATGGCTGAAGATCAGGATGTCATCCAAGTATACCACTACAAATGAGTTGCCGAATGGCCGCAAGATGTCATCCATTAGCCTCATGAAGGTTGCAGGAGTATTTGTCAATCCGAAAGGCATAACCAACCATTCGAAAAGGCCCTCCTTAGCTTTGAAAGCAGTCTTCCACACATCGGAGGGTTCGATTGGTACCTAGTGATATCCTGACTTCAAAACGATCTTGTTGAAATATTTTGCCCCCTTCAGTTGGTCCAAGAGGTCATCAATTCGTGGGATCGGGTACCTATTATGGACAGTGATCTTGTTCAGCGCCCGATAGTCAATACAGAGTCTCCAAGTCTCGTCCTTCTTCTGTACCAACACGATCGAGCTCCCACAGGGTGATGAACTTGGACGAATGTGACCTTTCTGTAGCAGCTCCTGAATCTGCCTCCTGATTTCATCATTCTCCATAACAAAGCGCTGATAGATTGGTCCATTGGGCAACGGCGCACCTGGGGTCAGATCGATGGAGTGCTTGACCTGACAGTGTAGAGGAACCCCTGCGGGGGAGGTGAAGATATCCTCGTACTCCTCCACGACCTTGTCCATCTGTAGTTGTTGTGCGGAGGGGCCCTGTCTGGAGGTTGTGGCCACCATCTTCTTCGTTCCTTGAGGGTGTATCATCAGGAAAACAAATTTCTCGGTTTTGGAAACGAGCTTACTGCATTATTTTGCAGTAATCAAAGAGATGGCGGTAGGCGATGTTACCTCCGGTATCCTGTACAACTTATTTCCCAAACAATAATAGCATGGGGCCTAGATTCATACACAGCATGTCGCTTCCACAAGTAAGGTTGTCCTAATAATACATCACAAACATCAAGGGGAGCAATGTCACGCAATACCTCATCCGTGAAGGGCTTGATGTTGTATGCAAGACGACACTGCGGGCTCACGCGAAGATCTCGTCCTTGGTGAAGCCACCGGATGGTGTACGGTTGTGGATGTGTTGTGGTTGGTAAGCCCAACCGCTTCACGACCTCTGCCGAAATGAGGTTCTTTTGGCTCCCACTGTCGACAATGAACTGTAACGGGGAGCCCTTTACCCACATCTGGGAGTGGAAGAGATGCTCCTCCTCCTCTGGATCTTTGGGTTCCTCCTTCTAGATCTTCGTGGTGGCAACGGTGGCGTTGGGCTCCGCATCGATAATCTGCTTCCCTTTGTCATTCCCCTTGTTGGGTTCTGACTCAGAGTCGGAACATGCATCTGATTCTGAAACCTTTAGCTCGGTCACCAGTGACTGTTTGGCCCGACACTCACTTGTGTTGTGAGTGGAGCTCTTATGGAACTCACACCACTTTCCTGTGTCCTTTTTCGGCTTCATGGCGGTGTTCTTTGCTTGTAGCTTTGGCGGGCTTGCTTGGGCCGCCCCGCCTTGGCTTTGTCCTTTGTTTTGCAGTTTGGGGGCACCTTTCCCTTGCTTCAGATTTGCAGATCCAAAGTCTCGCTTCTTCTGTTTAAACTTTTGTTTGACCTTGATGGCATATCGGTATGCCGTGCCGAGCGAGGGAATGTTCAGGAATTCTATTTCTTCCTGGATGTACTTGTGTAGGCAGCCGCAGTATTTGAGTATCAAATGCTGCTCCGAATCCTTAATACCCAACTTTGTGCGAAGGGTATAGAAAATATTGGTAAACTTTGGCACGTCTTGGTCCCTTCCCTGCCGCAGCGTGGTCCACTTTATGTATTGATCCTCATAGCTTCCGACAGGGTAGTACTGCCCCTTGATGGCCTCTCGGAAGGAATCCCAAGTGATTGTGGCTGAAAACAGTGAGCCTGTACTTTCATCCTTCTGCTCGTAGTAGGTTTCCCACCAGTCCTTGACGTGGGGCGCTACTTTGAGAAGAGCGAAAATAATCTTTTCTCGACTAGAAAAATCATGAACAGAAAAATAACCCTCTAGCAGATTTAACCATTTATCTGACCCTCGAATATGGGGATTTCAAAATTAACTTGTACCTTAAACAGTGTGGCGTTTCTAGAGTAGCTGTTGGAAGCCGATGCGTTGCCCCTGGGTAGCCGCTGAAGGATCTGGGCGAAGTTGTCCATCATCGCTTTCCTTTGTCGCTCGACGGCTTCTTCGAGCAAGATTGTGATAGGTCCTGCTCCCTCGTCTTTCTTTTCATCCGCCATGGGAGGCTATCGGGATTTGCGAGGCTGGTCTTGCAACGGTTCGACCAGTTCAAGCCCTAACTCCTTATATCCCAACCTCGTTGGGGACATGCAAAGAAAAACAGAGAAAAAGCAAACTGCTCTGATACCACTGATCCAGATTTAAACAGGAATGCAACAAATTACAAAGATAACCATAAACAAGAGATGCAGCGGAAATAATACTTCATTTCATTAATATATAAATACTAAATATGCTACAAAACAGAGTTGGAAATAAACCAGCTAAGGCGATGGTAGCTACTGCCTCTGCACTGTGTTACAATGAGGCCTCCGAAGGCATATTGTTGATAAACAATGGAAAACCCTTAACATTCCAAAACCTAACCCTAGAAGATGAAACGCCAAATTGTGGGCCCCATTTGGGTAAATTGGTACATCAACTTCCCGGGGTCGTAACTTTGGCATACGATCTCCATTTGACGTGCACAGTATCTCGTTAGAAAGATCTATCCAAGAACTACAACTTTGGGAAGAGCAACATCGGTCCATGGACCCATGTTGCTCCCAGTTTTCCAAAAAAACGTCGTTTAGGGCCTCAAAACGGCTCCGGAAGTTCAGGACACGAAAAACTGGTAAAAATAGTAAGCTGGGCTACAATTAAGGAAACTGAAAAGCTGAAAGAAACAATGGTGGGGGTCCAAGTGGATTTGGCAGGTGGCCACCAATATCCACCTGGATCAAAATGTGAATATCTCGCAAACTAGGAGACATCTCGAGGCGTACCACAGATCAACAGAAAAATCTTTTCGTGGAGAATCCAATGACATAGATCTCCAACCCCAACGCAATGATTTGACCCTTCAAAAACCCTCGACAATGTTGGCGTACATCCTCAATCCAAGGAACCCAAACCCTAGGACTTGGGTTTTCAACCATCCAATAGTGTAGCTGTCAACTTGATGTAATCCGACAATTACTAAGAAGCCCTCATTAAACATTTAACATCAATGACTGGTGTTTTCGGTCAAAGTCAAACCCAGTCAACTCCATGGGCTGACATCAATGACAACACCATCCAACAATCTCCCCCTTTGTCATTGATGGCAACACACGTACTCCTCCTGCGAGTACAACTCCCCTTAACATCATGCTTCACCTTCTTCTCAAGATTTCAATCTCCTTCTCAACTTTTTCTCTCCCCGTTTGACATCAATGGCAAAAGGTTACTCTCCTTGAGAATTTGCTTACTTCATGTGGACTTGTTATCTGCTTGTGCTCCCACTGACAAGAAGCCTTCTTGTAATAGTCTGTCAATAACGATCCCTGTGGACCTCTGTCCTATATGTGCTTCCCTTGAAGAGAAGCCTTCCTCTGTGAACCTGTAATTCTTCAATTGTTCTGCTCCCCCTGAACCTGTTATGAAGCTGCCATCTTGTTCAAACTGTCTATCAATGGTAGACCTGTGCCACATACTGCTATAATACTCCCCTCTTCAAACTTCAAGAAGTCGATGAGTTGAATCGTTCAGAATAGTTAGTCATCTAACAGACCATCTTGACTCGATTCATCAACTGAAGCAACTATTGATTCCTTACGAACTGTTATGGATCCTGAAGACCTTCTTGCTTTTCTTGCTCATCTTGTACTTGTTCATCTCGTACCTATTTTCTTTTCCAAACCTTCTTATTCACATCATCAAGCTTTTCTTTCATGGTTGATTCCATCTTGTACTTGTAATGACAAGCTATGTGTCCATAGTTATGACATTTGTAACATTTAATGTCATTCATAGAAGAATCCATTTGGTGTTTGTCTCGTGATCCTGCAACCTTGCTTCTATGGTTTTGTCGATAATAGTTGTACCTGCCAGACACTTCACAATCCCCAGCCATATGTCCATAGTTAGCACATCAAAAGCAATAACCATTAAATAAATGTGCATACCTAAATGGTTCATTCGGATGCAATCGTCCTTGATAATTGTACCGGTCAACAACTTTACAATCCCTGGCCATATGTCCAAAGTTAACACACGAAAAACAATAACCATTAAACAAACGAACATACCTGGAAGAATTTTCATTCTTCTTTGAAGGCGATGTTGTAGTATGTTGTCATCCTTTATCCTTGACTGCTTTGGCATCATTCTTCAGAGTTGCAACATTCTTCTTTTGTTCAATCGTCTTCTCAATCTCACTGAGCGAAGATGTGGAGCTTGTACCTTCATCAACTAGAGCTTTACCAACTTTAATTGCCTTCATTTTTGCTTCATCTATCTTATCTTGCAAGTGTTCGTTTTCTGATCCATTGAGTTTGTTGATCTCATCACGAGTTGCATCAAGTTCTTGCTTTTGAGCAAGATCTTCTTGAAACCATCTTTTCAAGATCTCACTTCTTTTTTCTGCCTCCTCAACCAACAGCTTGAGAAGAGTTGTCTTCTCTACTTCTCTGTTGAGACCCTGTATATGTTCCTTTTCCTCCTCATTTTCAATCCTGAGCCTGCTTAGTTCAGTTGAATAGGTTTCCAATTCCTTTTGCTTTTGGTCAACTGCGAATATGTATCTTTGATCAGATTCCTTCCTTTCAATTTTTGCTTCTTGCATCTGTTGTTTGAGCTTGCTAATCTCTGCAAACGCTGTGTCAAGTTCTTGTTGCTTTTGTTGGACTTCTCTCTTGACACCTTGTGTCTCTGTATTCTTGACTTCTTCCAATTGAGTTCTAAGACTGCCAATCATCTTCTCAGACTCTTCATTTTCTTTGATGAGTTCTTTTGTTGTCTTCAATTCTGCTTCCAATAGTCTTGTCTTTTCCTTTTTACTTTTGAGTTCCTTTATCACCTTGATCACTTGATTTTGAAACTCTGTCTTACAAATTTCTCCAATTTCTTCATCATAATCAAAAGGATCCAAATTTTCAATAACTTGACCTGATTTCTTTGTTGAATAGAGATTATGAAGGTTTTCCCAAAGGGCTTTCGTTGTTGAACGTTGATCAACTTTTGTTTTCACAGAATTTTGGCAAAACATTCAAAATTACATTCATGGCCTTTATATTGTACCTTTTAGCTTCGTCAGTAGATGTGTCTCCAGAGACAATTGATTCCCATCCTCCATGTGCCTGCAAATGTACTTCCATCCCGGATTCCCATAACCAATAATTATTTGCATCAAAATCAGGGATTGGTACACAATACTCACTTTCTTCATATTTTGTTGTACCTATACCTTCCTTTGAAATCTTAGCAACCTGCTTCTTTGACTTTCCCATCTCTATGCTCTGAAAATGCCTTCCAGCGATTAAGCTATTACTGAAGGAACCAAGCTCTGATACCAATTGTTGGAAATACTGAGAGGGGGGTGAATCAATATTTCTTAGCAATTAGTACTTTTTAATTTTTTTCAGAGCATTAGTTAATCTTTAGCTATTATTATTTTTCTTTCTTAGATGATCATAAACAATAATCAATAGTAGACAACACCATACAACAATACAGGGAAATAAAATAGAGGACACAGATTTTTAGGTGGAAAACCCCTTCGAGTCAAAAACCATCGAACGCTTCTTTAGTAATCGTCTTCTCCCTGTCAAAATAAAATTGATTACATCAAGATTTCAGCTACAACTGAGGGAAACGTCAAACCCCTGATTCACAGGCCACAACCTATATCCTGTTGCAACCAGAAGGACGCCCCAAAGCCCTATAGATCAAGCCACAACTTGATGAGTGCCCCAATACTCTGTTTACCAGCTGTTGTCGGAAAGGATGCTTCGCTACCCTGTTACTTTATCAGCCACAACTAAACGAATGTCACAACACCCTATGCAAGCTACAACTTTCCCTAGCACCACCCTGCCACCCTAAAGTGTTCTCAGGCCACAACTTCAAGGTGACTCCAATCACCTGCCTTGACAAGTGAGAAGACCACATTTCACAATTTTCAGACTAGATCCCCTGTACACTGAATCAATGTAGAATAGCTGTAAGAAAGATGTATAATAGATATCGAATCTTGGTAGCCACTGATCACTGTCCCCACAAACTGATCACTGCACAAAGCTACACATTAAGCTGTCACTATTCAACTGCACATCTGTTAATTTTAGGTATGTTCTATGATTAGAGCAATTTATTTCAATTTTCACAGTTAGCTCAATATCTTTTCCAGATTAGCAAACACATCATCATTAAAGTAAACTGCAGATAGAACATAAACATAAATCGCAGAAGACAAGCCAAGACAAGAGGACACAAGATGTGGTGCTAGCCAGGGACAAACCCCAATGTGGGGAACCCTTGATCAATTCTTCTTATATGTTCTTCAATAGTTCAACACAGAGAGAGAGAGATAGTACGTTTACAACAGAAGTCAACACTTTCACTTATCTAGATAAGAGCATAGATCATCTCTAAGAAGATGATACATGAGATCAGTTGAAGACATGTTGCTTCAACTGATTCTCCAAGGTGACTCCTTCACCTATCGTTGTGTTGCATTTCGTCATCATGTTGCACCTCACCAAACTGCACCATGATGCATCCATCATCACTACACTGCATCTCATCACGCTTCATTAATCATGACTGTACCAATCACTATACTGCATTATGTGCCATTGTTGCACCAAGTTGCCATACTAACCTATGTGTTGATTTCACATTGCTTGCTTGTTGTCCCTAGCATGCTTGTTGTCCCTTTGCATGTTGCTCTCCTTCGGAGACAAATGCTTTGGTTGTTCCGGCAATTCCCGACAGTTCCGGCTACTCCCGGCAGTTCCGGCAATTCCAGCTATTCCTGGCAGTTCCGGCAATTCCGGAATTTCCCAGCAGTTCCAGCTTTTCCCGGCAATAACCGCTTCTACCCTCTGGATTAGGGCAGCATTATCACTTAGAATCTCTCCTCCTACTAAAACCCAAAGACAAGTAGAAAGGAAGAGATCACAAGTGTGTTGAAATGACTTGAAGACCACCTCTATTTATACTAAAACGTTGAGCACAAGTGGGGTTTATTTGGTTGTTGGCCGACCTTGACGAATTGTCCCATAACACAAATAAATTCATATCTCAATGAATACTTATCGGAATAAGATAATCTTTAGATCAATCCTACACCTCTTGATGAGAGGGATCCAAGAAAAATAGCAGCTTCCATTAATAGGATGACCCACATGGAGTTTGGCCCTAGTTGCCAATTTTAACAACATCACTGTCACTGCACACTGCAAAATTGTTCGCTACCACTGAATGTCATTCATGAATGAATAGTCATCAATGCACAATCATTCTCATCATCGTATCAGGCTGCACTCGATGCTACAACCATCGAGTACTGCCATCAAATAATGGCACAATCTGAGGTGCCTCGGGTCATCCCGATCACCTGCACTCAATGCTCTCAAGCTCTGTCCTCAGAGAGCTACCAGCATATAGGCAAACATTATTACTTAGTTGGTCAAGCTCTATTATCCATTCTTACATCAATATGTTGTACAACAAGGTGATATTGCCCATAAAGACTTGCTAACCTTAGAAGACTGAGCCTTTTCTTAAAAAAGGATTCGCTGATACTGCCTCAGAAAGTCTGCCTCAGGGTGGTCGTGAAAATTTAAAGAGATGTTCACAAGATCATTCGTTGTTGTACATGGATAGGAGCAGAGGTAAGTACTCCTTTTTATAGACTTGGGGAAGTTCTATAATGTGAACGTTGTTGGAGAGTTAGGAAGGACTCCATGAAATAGACATTGAAGACTTAAGAATTTTATATTAAGTAATTTATGCCTTGTGTACCAAGTAATGAAGGTTGTGAGCCTTATGTGGTGTTTTCCTCTTTAAAAAAATTATTTATTATGTAGCCTTCAGAGATTTCAGGAAAGGGCTTCATAAGTGACCGTTAAAGGATAAAATGAGGGCTCCAAAAAGGCCTTAACTAATTTAAAACAATTTAATAATGAATGCATTGTTTCCTAAGACAAGAGGGTCATTGGCTTTAAATGAATAAATTAGGCTCTAGATTTGGAAAAAGGTTTTCTAAGTGAACGTCGAATTATTTAGAATATTTATTTCAATAATATTTATCCTCGTTACTTCACTAATATTTATCCTATCATCCTTAGAATAAATAATTAATAACTTTGACCAACAGTTCACCTCATGGGGTTCTAGCCCATAGATTGGGTTCTCTGACTTTAAATATAAATATCTCGCAAACTAGGAGCCCTCTCGAGACGTACCACATATCAACAAAAACATCTTTTCGAGGAGAATCTAATGACATAGATCTCCAACCCCAACTCAATGATTTGACCCTTCAAAAACCCTCGACAAAGTCAGGGTTCATCCTCAATCCAGGGAACCCAAACCCTAGGACTTGGGTTTTCAACCATCCAACAGTGTAGTTGCCAACTTGATGTAATCTGACAATTACTAAGAAGCGTTTACTAACTATTTGACATCAATGGCTGGTGTTTTTGGTCAAAGTCAAACCTAGTCAACTCCATAGGTTGACATCAATGACAACACCATCCAACAGTAGTTGCCAAAGAGCCTGAGATCAACGCAGAGACAGTGATCTGGAGGAAGTTTTCCAGATCCGGAGAGGCTGCAGCAAGAGACCGAGTTATTCCCAGTGGGCAGTGCGGACGACTGTGTAATTGCTCAGAAGAGCAACTCGATTTAGCTGGAGGAAAAATCATTTTCAGTTCTGGAGGCTGAGCGAGGTTCCAGAGTGTCAGAGAAGCAATTTCCTTAGCAGAGACAAGCAGAATGACTTCATCAGAGGCAGTTATAGGCTACACGCCATAGGGCATGCACAAGCACTAGGTAGAGGTCGGCGTAATGGTTCTAGGATGACGAGTTTCTGAAGTAAAGTTTTGTCGGGGTTGCTTGTGCTAGAAGGGTAATTCCCTTAGATAATTTTGGCCAGATTTTCTTTCTGTTTGGATTGCTAGTTGGGCATCCAAGATTCTACTCAAAATTTCACCGCTACATAATAATAAAACCCTCAATTGTTGCATGTTAGTTTTTGTCATCGGATGTGTTCTAGTCTTGAAATTTTGTGGAGAGGCTAGAATGCATGAGATCTCCAAAACCCAAAAATTGTTTTCGGAAATTCCGCCTAGAAATGACTTAATTAGATTATTAGCCAATTTTTAAATATTTCCTAAGTCTAAACTTAGGGAATATGACTAATTAATCAGAATTAATTAAGTTAAGGTGTGAATGTTCTAGAAACTCACACGGATCGACTTCAAGTTAATCCCAACCATTGATTAAGATCTAATTTTGGTCGTTGAAGTCTCAACAGAGGATTATAAGAAGAAGTCGATGGCACTTGGAGAAATCACTTCAACAATTCGATTTCATGAGCAGATCGATTTCCAAAGTAGTAGCAATTAGTTACCGAAGAAAGAGCCAGTGAGATCGAAGCAGTGAGAGAGGGGCAGAGACAATGAAGCCGGAGGAAGGATTCCAAGTCCAATGAGTGCATTTGCGGAGAGGTGGAAGGGCCACAGAGAGGCTGATGAACAGCAGCGCAGTAGCCTATAGAGGCAATTGTGAATCTGTTGGGAAAAGCCGAGTTTCAGTGCCAGAAGCTGGACAGAGTTTCTGGAGGCCAGGAGAGACATTTTCCTAGATAGCAGTAGAACGGACAGCTTGAGGAGAATTTGGTTCGAACTAAGTGCAGAAGTCACAGCGATAGGGTGAAGCAATAGTTGTGCAGAGCCAGTTTGGACAGCTCAATTTGAGCTGAGGTCAGAGCCCTGATTTACCCATGGAGTGAGGAAATTTCCTCACTAGATTTTTCTTGCTAGCTTTTCTCTGTAGTATTGCCAGTTTCAGCATTCAGTTGTACTCAAATTATTTCACTGCTGCTTAATAATAAAACCCTCAATAGTTGCATCGGTTTTCCCAAGTTGGATTTTTATAGGGACATTGGTCCAAAAATAACTATGTAAATTAATGTGTGTATGCTAGAATTTGTTCCAGCGTTTATTTCTTCCGCAGTTTTATTTGTGTAGGTTGCAATGTGATTGATTCAGTGTTTGTTGTAGCAACCAGTAAATAAATTGTTAAAAATCAATTTAACAATTAGTAGATGTATTTCTAGTTGCTACAATAGGATTCGGGTTTCTGAATTTTCACATGGCATCAGAACACAAATGATTAGTTAGAGAGCCCAGTAGCGAAGAAAGCAGTTTCATTGTTCAGAGTGGGCAACAGATCAAAACCCCAGAGGGCAGCGCAATCACCTTGGCCAAGAGGTCGAATTTCTTGAGGAGAATCGTTTTTTCTGAGAGAGGGACAGAAAATTCGATCTCTCTAAATCGAGGGATTCCAGAGGAAGAGGGAGCAGGCAACATTTTTCGAAGAGCAGATCTCTAGCTAGACACAGTAGTTTTGCATCCGTTTCCTAGAGCAGATCTAGCGTCGAGTGGAAGAAGAGCACACACTGAGGGAAAATTTTCCTCAGGGAACTAGTCTCAAGAAGTTCAATTTCCCTTGCAGATCAGCAATCATTGTGTGTAGAGTTTCTCAATCCAAAAGGAAATGTGAATAGCTGAGCATCAATTGCACAGAAGGGAAGAGGAGATTTTCGACATTGTTTGAGATGGCCACTACTGGACTTCGAGATTACGCCAGGTTGGATGGTGCTTCCAACTATGTCATCTGGAAGGCAATGATGTCCTTCCTTCTGGATGAATACGACCTGAAGACGTATATAGATGCAGTGTTAGCTATCCCCACGGATGCAGATCAGCTAAAGGAGTACAGAAAGGCGATGGCGCGGGTGAAGGGTTGATCCTTGATGGTGTTCGGGATCACATTGTTTCACACAAAGTTGGCAAAGGGAAATGTGGGAGACTCTCACCACGTTGTACTAGGGCACTTCCAAGCAGTGGAAGATATACTTAGAGGAGTAGCTGAGATGCACAAGGATGCAGAAGGGGGAAGGCATAGACCCCTTCCTCACCAAGATTCAGAAGATCAGAAACCAACTTGCAGCTATTGGGGCAATGCCTTAACCCACAGAGCTAGTGTGAGCGGCACTCAACAATGTATCAGAGCAGTGGCAAGTATTTGTCCAAAGTATCTTGGGCAGAGACACCTTGCCAAGGTGAGACATGAACTGGGCCGATTTGTAGCAGCAGGAGTTGAGACAAGAGCTAACGAAGAGCTCCATCAGTAGCAGCAACAGCGGATTGAAGCAAGTGAAGGAGGAGAATGTCACCTTCGCATCAAAGGGTCCCAGTCAGGCACTGGGGGAGAAGTGAAAGAAGAAGGACCTGTCGAACGTCAAGTGCTTCAGATGTGGTGAGCTTGGTCACTATAGTACCCAGAGTCCTCTCAGGAAGAAAGACAAGGAGGAGAAGCAGGATCAACAGGCAGCATCAGCAAAGATCGATATGCTTTCCTCCGGATAGAGGAAGACTTCGCTGTGTTTGCTGACATACCCCCAGGAGTAAAATGGAGTGATTTGGTGTTTAATCCCCAAAGAGCTACAGATGGAGAAGATTCTTGAGGAGGTCCACCTCTTGAATCAATACCTTTTTAAGGGGGGCCACAGTATTTAGTATCAGGATGGATCAGTGGCAGTAGATGCAGTTAGATACCAGAGTGATAGATGCAAAGTCTACTAGCGGTCAAATGCTAAGGAGCGCAATGCAGAATAGGCAGCAGTGCAGATAGCACGGTGCAGAGTCAGTCGCAGCACAAATACCTCAGTGACAGTGTAGATACTAGCAGCAGTCAAGGACTCGGGAGACAAATGCATCATACTGATAAAAGTTGATTAAGTATTTAGGATGCATTTCAGTTGCAGATGTTGCAGTTGCAACAGCAACAGAAGAAGAGGGAGTTGCAGTGTTGGCAGCAGTTTTGCAAAGTCAGCAGTAGCACAGATGTAGCATATATCAGAGTTGCATAATAGTTGGCAGGTAGCAGTAGCCAAACATCAACTGCGTGACAGGAGATGATGCAGAGACAGAGTGTCGTCACGGGATGTGTAGTAGAGCACTATAACACATTCCTCGCCAAGAGGGAGTGTTATTTTTGTAGCATCGGATGTGTTCTAGCCTTGAAATTTTGTGGAGGGGCTAAAATGCATGAGATCTCCAAAACCCAGAAATCGTTTCTGGAAATTCAACTTTAAAATGACTCAATTAGATTATTAGACAGTTTTTAAATATTTCCTAAGTCTAAACTTAGGGAATATGACTAATTAATCATAATTAATGAAGTTATGGTGTGAATGTTCTAGAAAATCACACGGATCGACTTCAACTTAATCCTAGCCATCGATTAAGATCTAATCTTGGTCGTTGAAGTCTCAACAGAGGATTATAAGAAGAAGTCGATGGGGCTTGGAGAAATCACATCAGTAATTCGATTCCATGAGCAGATCGATTTCTAGAGTAGAAGCAGTCAATTGCCGGAGAGAGAGGCAGTGAGATCGAAGCAGTGAGAGAGGGTCAAAGACAATAAGCCAGAGCAAGGATTCCAGATCCAATGAGTGCATTTGCAAAGAGCCAGAAGAGTCACAGAGAGGCTAACGTAGGGCAACGCAATAACCTATAGAGGCGATTTCGAATCTGCTGGGAAAAAGATGAGTTTCGGCACCAGAAGCTGAACAGAGGTTTCGGAGGCCAAGAGAGACATTTTCCCAGACAGCAGCAGACCGGACGGCTTGAGGAGAAGCTGGTTCGAACTGAGTGCAGAAGTGACTACGCTAGGGTAACGCGGTAGCTGTGCAGAGCCAATTTGGACAACTCAATTTGAGCTGAGGTCAAAGACCGGATTTGCCTGTGGAGTGAGGGAATTTCACTAGATTTTTCTTGCCAGTTTTTCTCTGTAGGCTTATCAGTTTCAGCATCTAGTTGTACTCGAATTATTTCACTGTTGCTTAATAATAAAACTCTCAATTGTTGCACCGGTTTTCCCAAGTTGGGTTTTTCGGTGGACATTGGTCAAAAAATAATTGTGTAAATTTATGTGTGTGTGCTAGCATTTCTTCCAGCATTTGTTTCTTTTGCAGTTTTATTTGTGTAGGTTACAGTGTGATTGATTCAGTGTTTGTTAGCAAACAGTAAATAAATTGTTACAAATTAATTTAACAATTAGGAGAATTATTTCCAGTTGCTATAATAGGATTCAGGTTTCCGAATTTTCACATGGCATCAGAGCGCAGATGATCCGCTGGATAGCTCAGTAGCAAAGAAAGAAAGAGTTTCGGTGTCCAGTGTGGGCAATAGATCGAAACCCTAGAGGGCAGCACAATCACCTTGGCCAAGAGGTTGAATTTCTTCAGGAGAATCATTTTTTCTGAGCGAGGGACAGATTAATCGATCTCTCTAGATCGAGGGATTCCAGAGGCAAAGGGAGCAGCCAATATTTTTTGCAAAGCACATCTCTAGGTAGACGCAGTAGTTCTGCAGCAGTTTGCTAGAGCAGAACTAGCGTTGGGTGGAAGAAGAGCACACACCGAGGGAAAATTTTCCTCAGGGAACTTCTAGTCTCAAGAAGTTTGAGTTCCCTTGCATATCAGCAGTCATTGTGTGCAGAGTTTCTCACTCCAAAAGGGAGTGCGAATAGCTGAGCAGAAGGGAAGAGGAGATTTTCAACATTGTTTGAGATGGCTACTGCTAGATTTCGAGATTAGGACAGGTTGGATGGTGCTTCCAACTATGTCATCTGGAAGGCAATGATGTCCTTCCTTCTAGATGAATACGGCCTGAAGACATATATAGATGCAGTGGTAGTTATCCCCACAGATGCAGATCAGCTGAAAGAGTACAGAAAGGAGATGGTGCAGGCGAAGTGGCTGATCCTTGTTGGTGTTCGAGACCACATTGTTTCACACATAGCTGGCAAAGGGACTGCCAGAGAAATGTGGGAGACTCTCACCATGTTGTACTAGGGCACTTCCGAGCAACGGAAGATGTACTTAGAGGAGAAGATAAGATGCACTAGGATGTAGAAGGGGGAAGGCATAGACCCCTTCGTCACCAAGATTCAGGAGATCTTGTACTAGCTTGCAATTGTTGGGGCAGCGCCTCAACCCACTAAGATAGTGTGATTAGCACTCAACAGTGTCTCAGAGGAGTGGCAGGTATTTGTCCAAAGTATCTTGGGCAGAGACATCTTGCCAAGGTGAGACAGAGTCTAGGCCGATTTGCAGCAAGAGGAGTTGAGACGAGAGCTAGTGAAGAGCTCCATCAGTGGCAACAGCAGCGGATCGAAGCAGGTGAAGGAGGAGAATGTGGACTTCGCATCGAAGGGTCCCATTCAAGCACTGGGGGAGCAGTGAAAGAAGAAGGACCTGTCAAAGGTCCAATGCTTCAGACGTGGTGAGCTTGGTCACTATAGTACCCAGTGCCCTCTCAAGAAGAAAGGCAAGAAGGAGAAGCAGGGTCAGCGGGCAGCATCAACAAAAGTCGATATGCTTTCCTCCAGGCTAGAGGAAGACTTCACCATGTTTGTTGACATACCCCCAAGAGTGAAATGGGGTGATTTGGTGTGATAGCCTAAAAGTGCTACAGATGGGCAAGATTCTTGAGGAGGTCCACCTCTTGAATCAATACCTTTCTATGGGGGCCCACAGTATTTAGTAGCAGGATGGATCAGTGGCAGTAGATGCAGTCAGATGCCAGAGTGACAGATGCAAAGTCTAGTAGCAGTCAAATGTTGAGGAGTGCAGTGCAGAGTTAGCAGCAATGCAAACGGCACAATGGAGAGTCAGCAGCAACATAGATACCTCAGCGACGGCGTAGATACTAGCAGCAGTCAGAGACTCGGGAGACAAATGCATCATATTGATCACAGTTGATTCAGTATTTAGGATGCTTTTGAGTTGCAGATGTTGCAGTTGCAGCAACAACAAATGAAGAGGGAGTTGCAGTGCAGATATAGTGTTGGCAGCAGTTTTCAAGAGTCAACAGCAGCACAGATGCAGCATATATCAAAGTTACGCAGTAGTTGGTGGGCAGCAGCAGCAAGAGATCGGCAACGTGACAAGAGATGATGCAAAGACACAGTGTTGTCACAGGTTGTGAAGTAGAGCACTAGAACACATTCCTCGCTAAGAGGGAGTGTTAGTTTTAGTAGCATTGGATGTGTTCTAGCCTTGAAATTTTTTGGAGAAGCCAGAATGCATGAGATCTCCAAAACCTAGAAATTGTGTCTGAAAATCCTAGCCATCAATTAAGAGCTAATCTTGGTCGTTGAAGTCTCAAAAGAGGATTATAAGAAAAAGTTGATGGGGCTTGGAGAAATCACTTCAATAGTTCAATTTCATGAGCAGATCGATTTCCAGAGTAGCAACAGTCAGTTGCCGGAGAGAGAGCCAGTGAGATCGAAGCAATGAGAGAGGGGCAGAGAGTGAAGCCAGAGGAAGGATTCCAAATCCGGTGAGTGCATTTGCAGAAAGGCAGAAGAGCCACAGAGAGGCTAATGCAGTGCAGCACAGTAGCCTCTAGAGACCATTTCGAATCTGCCGAGGAAAGCCGAGTTTCAGTGCCAGAAGCTGGATACAGATACCGAAGGCCAAGAGAGACATTTTCCCAGACATCAGCAGACCAGACGACTTGAGGAGAATCTAGTTCGAACTAAGCTCAAAAGTGATTGTGCTAGTGTGACGCAATAGCTTCACAGAGCCAATTTCGAGAGCTCAATTTGAGCTAAGGTCAGAGCCCGGATTTGCCTGTGGAGTGAGGAAATTTCGTCACTAGATTTTTCTTGCCAGTTTTTCTCTGTAGGATTGCCAGTTTCGGCATCCAGTTGTACTCGGATTATTTCATTGTCGCTTAATAATAAAACCCTCAGCTACTACACCGGTTTTCCAAAGTTGGGTTTTTCCATGGACATTGGTCCAAAAATAACTGTGTAAATTTATGTGTCTAGCATTTCTTCTAGTGTTTATTTCTTCAGAATTTTTACTTGTGTAGGTTGCAGTGTGATTGATTCTGTATTTTTTGTAGCAAACAGTAAATAAATTGTTAAAAAATAATTTACCAATTAGGAGAATTATTTTCAGTTGCTGCAATAGGATTCGGGTTTCTGAATTTTCACACTGCACCGATTTTCCCAAGTTGAGTTTTTCGGAGACATTTGTCCAAAAATAATTGTCATTTTTGTGTGTCTGTGTTCTAGATTTTCTCAGTTACCAGCGCTAATTTTTTTCTGCGGTATTTATTTGTGAAAATCACTGTGTGAATTATTTGGTATTTGTTGTAGCAAACTCCAAACAAATTGTTAAATAAATTAATAATTAGGAAAATAGTTTCCAATTGTTGTGGTATATGAAATTTTCACAGATGATGTGATGTGATGTGATGTGATCGCTTTTCATGGATTCTTATGGTGGATCTTGGATGTTGCATGGTGAAGAGTAAATTAGTTTATTTGCTTTATCGTGGCTTTATGTTCCATGGATTGTATGTTCTTGTGCTAAGTTAATTTATTTGGTATTTACTTGATTATCCCTTACTGAGCTAAGCCCTTCCTCCAAGTATTTGATGAATAGATGTAAGATTTATTTTCCCTTAATCATCCAAAAAATTGAGAAACTAGATTGCAAACACTATTGTATGTTAATTTATTTGCGCTAGTTTTGTTTGGAATTAGAATCAGTCAAAAAGAAACCGTAGAATAGTTTGTATCCTAGACTTCATTTTCCATAGATTGATAAGGCGCTAGTTTTTAACATTTATTGTGCTCCTTTAAAACCCTAAATTATTTTTTCTTTTTCTTTTATGGTAAATTAGGGCTAAATTAGCAAAACCTTGTATTTATAGCATTTAATGACTTGTTGATTTAGGACCTAGGGTTAGGCTTTGTTTATGGGTGCATTAGAGAAGCTAATTCAATGTTTTTATGCATTCTTCCGCCAATTTCTAGGGCTAACATCATACATTATTTGTTGTTATATGCTATATTAACCATCAAAAATTTTTTAAATTTTGCATTTTAGTTTACTCTTGAATTTGGCCTTCATCCCATCTAATTTTTTCACAATTCTAATGGCTAAATTTGCTGCTGATATAAACTTTAGTTTTGCTACAATTTTGCTGCCCTAAAAACCTATTTTAAAGCAACCTTGAGTTTTTCTTGATTTGGTGTGTCCAAGTAACATATTGCAAACTCCTTAGGCTAACCCTAGCCTTTAGATTGACCCATGGGCCCTTTGAACCCAATTCTTGAAGTTACCCCTTCATCCACTACAAACCTTAATTTGTCATATCCTTATGTAGTGGATTTGCATTGCAGGATCATTAGGGAGCATTTCACATAAGATCCTTGGGTTACTTGATCCCTAAGCCCTACAAAGGTGTTAAAATTGGCAACTAGGGCCAAACTCCATGTGGGTCATCTTATTCATGGTTGATAATATTTTTATTAGATTCCTCTCGTCGAGAGGTGTAGAATTGACCTAAAGGTCACCCGATTCCGATAAGTATTTATGGAGATATGAATTTATTTTGATTATGGAATAATTATCAAGCCGACCAGCAACTCATGTAGGCTCAAAAGCCCAGCAGACGCATCTATTCATCATCAACATTTGTGTATAAATACAAGAGGTCTTTTCCTCATTTGAACACACTCATCTCATCACATCTCTCTCTCTCTCTCCTACGCAGAAAAGAGGCTCTTCTCCTATTACGCAGAAAGAGACTCTTCTCCCACACGTGTGGAAGGAGGAACATAGATTTAGGGCTGCAACTGCAGATCGGAAGTTTGACCAGCGTTGACCATCAGTCTCCCTCTCAGAACTGCGCTATAGGTGAACCTGACTCTCTATGGAAGGCCGCATTTTTTGGTGAAGGAATCAAGCCGATCTGACGGTCGGTTTGCAAGATATTGCCTGACCTAGTTTAGGGTTGATCTAGGGTTTGTTGCTGCTGATGTAAATCAGATTTATGTACTATTTCTCTCTGCTGAATTATTGAAGATAAAAGAAGATTTGTACAAAGGGTTTCCCCATATTGGGGTTTGTCCCTGGCTAGCTGCCACATCTTGTGTCTCTTGTCTTGGCTTGTTTTCTGTCAATCGTTTAATGTTCTATCTGCACTTTACTTTATGTACATGTGATTGCTAATCTATGGATAATATAAGAAGATAAGAAACTGCTCTAAAGCATAGAACATATCATAACTTAACATGGTATCAGAGTTGAGGTGAAGACAAAGCCCGAGCAAGAGCAAGAGCAATCACCGAAGAGAAGATTGGCAAGGCTTATCCTAAAAAGAACTATGGGGTCCTCAACACTCTTCCCTGCCGAAGACAAGCTCTGTGAGAAGTTTGACTAATCAACGAATGGAAGATGTCTCTCGATCTAACCTTAGAAGATCAAGGAGTGTTGGACCATGTGAGAGGCAATATTGTTGAGCCTCCATCAAATGCACCTGCTGCTGCCAAGAACAAATGGAAAACCGGTGAAGTCAAAACAAAGAAGATCATCTAGGACTCTATGAACAAGCACTTGGTGGCCTACATCTCTAACCTGAACACCTCCAAGGAAATCTACGATAGACTGATGAGTTTATTTAAAGTTAATGATGCAAATCAAGTTTTGTTTCTTATAAATAAGCTGAAGGAAATTAAGAAGGGCAAAGATGAGAGCATGCAAGCATATTTCTTAAGAATCACCGAGATCAAGAATGATCTCTATCTATTGGAGAAATTATATCTGATAGGGAAATGGCACTCTCAATCCTTGGAGGATTACCATCTGAATGGTATGTGTTCAGGACTACTCTTCTCAACAATACGTAATTCCTGGTTTCGAGGAATTAATGGCAAGATGCATTCAAGAAAAAACAAGGGTAGAAGAGCAAAAAATGCCCATGCCTAAAGGTCCTCTTGCTGCCTTTTCTTCTCATGCTAAGAAAAGAAATAATTCTGGGACTAAATCAAAAAGAAAAGTTGGACCTAAGGGTGGAAGAAAAGGACGATGTTACATTTGCAATAAAACAGGTCACTATGCAAGGGAATGCCCTGATAGAAGGAGCTCTCATCAAGACGACGATCAAAATCACTCTCATGGCAATCAAAGGAATGGAAAATCTAAAAGCAAAGGTAAAAGGAGTGTTGGGAATCAAGGAAGAGGACAACCATTCAAGAATGAAAGAGATTCCAGGTATGAACCTAACATTGTTGACAATAAGCAGGATGAATATTATCTACCAGCTGCTCTATCTACCTCTACTCCTCCGGACTCGCTGGGAAATTGGCTTATTGATAGTGGTGCCTCAAGGCACTTCACTGGTTACAAAGAAGTTCTCCATAATCTGAAAGAGAAAGAAACCAACCTGGAAATTGTCCTCGGAGACAATATGAAATATCCCGTGAAAGGTGTAGGCAATATCTCTCTTAAATTGAATCAAGGTAATACAATCCACCTACAGGATGTATTATATGTACCTGATCTCAAAAAGAACCTAGTGTCCATTTCGGCTATGGAAGACAAAGGCCACAAGGTGGCTTTCGGCGATGGCAAGGTACGTGCATGGAAAAACAATGTTAAAGATGCTTTCACTCTTGGGTTTCGAGTTGATTCATTATATCAGGTCAGAGGAAGTCCGCTAAGTGTCATGTCTTGTGACACATCTCTTCAGTCCGAATTATGGCATCGAGGGTTTGCTCACCTTCACTATAAAGCTCTACCTGATGTAAGAAAAATGGTGACTGGGATGCCCGAGTTCAGAATAGAGAAAGAAGGTGTACGTCCCAGATGTGCTAAAGTAAAGCTAAAAAGGGGAACATTCCCCTCAAGCCAAAGCAAGACGTCCAATATATTGCAGTTAGTTCACTCAGACATATCTGGTATGATGCCTGTGAACTCCTTGGGAGGATATTTATATTACCTCACTTTTACAGATGATTTTTCTGCAAGACTTGGATATACTTCTTGAAAAAGAAGGATGAAGTGTTCTCCTGGTTTCGACACTTCAAAGCCTTGATCGAGAATCAAACTAAAAAGAAGATCAAGATCTTAAAGACTAATAATGGGACTGAATATGAATCTAATGAGTTTCATGACTTTTGCAAAGAGGTCGGCATTAAGAGGGAGACTACTACACCGTACACTCCTGAACAGAATGGTGTGGCAGAAAGGAAGAACCGTACGATTGTGGAAGTTGTCCGTGCTATGCTCCATGATCGAAGACTTCCAAAAGTTCTATGGGCCGAAGCTGCAAACACCGCCGTATATGTGCAAAACCGATGCCCCCATCAAGCATTGGGTTCCAAGACTCCCAAAGAAATGTTCGCCGATAAGAAACCTGACGTATCTCATTTTAGAATTTTTGGAAGCACTGTATATTTTCATGTGCCGAAAGAGAAAAGGAACAAATTGGGTGCATCTGGAAAGAAAGGAATCTTCATCGGCTATAGTGAAAATACTAAGGGCTATAGAATCTATGTGGCCGGTCAAAGGGGAGTTGTGATTAGTCATGATGTCACCTTTGACGAAGATATGGCTCTTAGCAAGGTGAACAATCTTCCTACTGTGAGGAGCTCTCAAGAAGCTGACACCTGGGAACCTAAAGAAAAGGATGATGAAAAAATGCCTGATGTGGAAGAACCCATGGATCCGATTGATCCTTCTTCACATGAGCCTTCCTCTTCTAGGAAGAGGCCTTCATGGCTTAGGGGGCTACTTGATGATGCTAAAGGACATGCTGCACCCCGAGGAACCTTCCGTGAAAGTAAGAAACCTAACAGGTATCAGGGATACCTGACCATCATGAGCACGATCATACAAAATGAGCCTTCATCATTCTCAGATGTCGTCAAGCATCAAGTACGGAAGGATGCTATGACCGAAGAATATGAGTCTATTATGAAAAATGATGTCTGGGAAGTAGTTCCCAGCTATGTTTTTAAAACCGGAACCGATGACCGGACCGGTCCACCTAATGAACCGATTTACCAACCAGAACCGGTCTAACCGGGACTGGTTTGGTCTAAACGAACCAATTTTAGAAAAATACATTAAATAATTAATTTTTAATGAAAAAAACTATTCTTAAGATTTAAAACCATGATTCCAAGCCAATAGAGACAAAATATGCAAAGACTGCTCATTTATATACCATGTAAAGGTGAATATATCAAAATGCCACCGAGTGCAATACATATCATCGACAAAATACATAAGCAATGAGGCTCTAAATGGCCTCTAGAGTGCCAAAACAAAGCCTACAAACTATGGGGCTAATGGCCTACTACAAGACTCAAGTTTACATATATGATAATACTATAATAGTGATCAACATTATCACTTGAAACTTCTCATGAGTCATCATGGTCAAACTCAGTTGGTTGAGTCTCGACTCCCAAACTTTGCAGTCACAAACTTCTCTATTGGTTCAACGACTTGAGTCTCAAACTTCTGAAGGTATTCTGCCCTAATATGCCCTATTATTTCATTTGGTGCTCCACATGGCTTTACATGGCCTCCTATCCTAGCCAAGTGTTGCTTGAACCTGTTAATACCCCCTCCTTGAATGGATTTTTGGCAATATTTGCAGATCATTTTTCCATCAATCATATCACAATGAGCCCATGCAGTATCTCTGGCTTTTGGAGGCATGATGACTACTACTTAACTTAAACTTTGTTGTTCCACTACTCTAGCAAAAACTCAACACTCTCCAAGCTCCCAAGCAAACTCACAAACACTCCAAATGAGATGTCTGAGACAAGCGAGAGGGAGAGGGGCCTCTTAAAGGCTTGGAGAGGGTGTTTTTGGAGGGAAAGCACCCTTAGTTTCCCCCCAAAACCCCTAAAACACACTCAACAAATCACTTTTCCAGCTCACGGTGGGCATGCCTCCTAACTGGCCGGTTTAGGACGGAACCGGCCGGTTTGCTATAAACCGGCCGGTTAGGACCAATTTTTGTCAAAAAAAGGATAAATGGGCCTGCGAACCGGGTTTTTTGGCCAGTTTCGACCGGTGGGTCTGCTAACCGACCGGTTAGACCAGTAACCGGTTAGCAAGACCGGTTTTGCATACTATGGTTCCCAAACCCAGGACAAGACAGTGGTCACTTCTAAATGGCTTTACAAGATAAAGCATGCAGCAAATGGAAGTACGGAAAAGTATAAGGCTCGTTTTGTTGCTCGTGGTTTCTACCAGAGGGAAGGTATAGACTATGACGAGATATTTGCACCTGTTGCTAGATATACCACCATTCGCTCGATCATAGCCCTTGCGGCTTCACAAGGATGGAACCTATATTAGATCGATGTCAAGACCGCATTCTTGCATGGTTCGATCAAAGAAGAGGTCTACGTGGAGCAACCTTAAGGATTTAAGATTTATGATCGAAAATCTCATGTATGCAGGTTGAAGAAAGCTCTCTATGGGCTGAAGCAAGCACCCCGAGCATGGTATGAGAGGATCGATAGCTACTTGATGAAGCTGGGATTCACTAGGAGTGAAGCCGACCCTAAACTTTACTTTAAGGTTGAAGATGACAAACCTCTCCTACTGGTGTTGTATGTGGATGACCTCTTCCTAACAGCTGCAGACCCTCTCATTCACAAATGTAAGAGGGAGTTGGCTTCTGAATTTGAAATGAAGGACCTAGGAGTGATGTACTATTTCCTAGGACTTGAAGTTTGGCAGAAGCCAAGGGAAATTTTCCTATCTCAAGGAAAAATATGTGGTGAAGATTCTGGAAAGATTCGATATGGCGGACTGTAAGCCCGTAACTACCCCGATGGAGCTTGACTTCAAAAAGTAAACAATAGTGCTGCTGGACCTGTTTTACGAAATGCCACCGAGTATCATCAACTCGTCGGAGCATTAATGTTCTTAGTGAACTCCTGTCCAAACATATGCTTTGCAGTCAACACATTGAGTCAACATATGGTTGAACCTCACCACATACAATGGATTGGTGCCAAGAATCTGTTGAGATATCTTCGTGGCACAATCACTTATGGGTTAAGATACACTGCCGAAGATGTAAGACTATTTGGATATACTGATGTTGATTGGGCAGGCAATGTAGTGGACCGTAAGAGCACTTCTCGGTGCTGTTTCACTATGGGATCCGCGTCGATATCCTGGATGAGCAGGAAGCAGAAGTCGATGGCTTTGAGCATCGTCGAAGCAAAGTATATTGCTGCTAGCATGGCCTCTTGTGAGGCAGTTTGGTTGCAAAAGCTCTTCAGTGAGTTGTTTGGATTTACATTGGATACACCGTTATCCTATGTGACAACCAGAGTGGGATTTGTTTGTCAAAGAATCTCGTATTTCATGATCGCTCCAAGCATATCGATATGAGGTACCACTATATTCGAGATATGGTGCAGCGAGGAGCAATAAGGCTCCAACATCTCGTATTTCATGATCGCTCCAAGCATATCGATATGAGGTACCACTATATTCGAGATATGGTGCAGCGAGGAGCAATAAGGCTCCAACATATCGGTACAGATGAATAGGTCGCCGACATTCTAACAAAGCCCCTAGGGAAAGTCAAATTCCTGACTTTCCGAGAACAACTTGGTGTTGTTCAAAGACCCTCTAATGAGGGTCCTGTATGATGCATTGAGCTCTGGGAGCTCCGGGGGGGTGCGGGGTACTTCTTGGAGCGACATATGACCACAGGGTGATTCACCATCCCCTGGTGGTATACATGTACACCCCGTGGCGACTATGTAGCAGGATGA